>UXGD01003086.1:0-22061 GCA_900474315.1 Torymus auratus | reverse complement strand
GTAAATATTTGACAATGATACAAGCTATACCATGTTTAAAATTTCATAAGAATCGTACAAGTCTTTGTAAACTCATCATTGAAATATATTTTTGGACAAAATCCATTTTTTATGTCAAACGATAAGAGGAGTAAATATTAACTACAGTAGAACGTTCTCATATTTTAAAATATGTAGATAATAAAGGACATGGTAAGACTAGAAAATAAAGCTAGAGAAAACAAGCTTTCAGAATCTTTTCCACAGTGGTAATAATTTAAAGTTAAAAAATGGAAATGCACTAAAATATCCGCGAAAAGCTGCAATTTTCAAGGATTTACCTAGTGGATTTTAAGATATAAAGGGTACATTGAATAATTATCTAATAGTTTTTATTAAAAAAAGAACTGGATATATAAAACAAAATATTTACATAGTTCTATAAAGATTGCTTGATCTACACTCATATTATCATTCGACAATAAAAATGCATTTTTTTTTCGTAAATATTTTCCAATTTGCATTATTGTAAAAAGCAATACATCTAATCATAAAATCGTTTACCATTACATTTGAAAATACTTGAGAATTTAGTACTGTTATAGTATAAACTTATCTTCCAAAATGTAAGCTTCCGTACATATTAAAGTAACAACCAAGAGAATATATCTTGCATACTTTATTCAACTTTTACGCAAGCTGTTTCTTTTAATCCCTATAGAGATTTCTAAATCCAAAAGTGAATTTATGAATGTAAAAATTTAGTGAAATCTTTCATTGATTTATTTTACCTTTTTAACAGTCAAAAACAGTCCTAAAATGATACAAAGTTAAAATTTATTAAAAGCAAGACATTGATTGTGCCTTTATTTTTAATTTAGCGTGAATTTAATGCATTAAAAAGGAATAGTAAAAATGATAGAAAGAGACAATTTTTGTATGTACTCATAAAATATATATCTATAAAATTTTCATTAATATGCTTCTTGAAAGATTTAAACTAGTTTAATTATATGTAACACCAAACTGGATAAATAATTGTTGTACAACATAAATAGAATATTTCACAAATACTATTACTTACTATTCTGATGCAAGAAGTATACCAGATATTTGTAAAAAAAATTATATAAAAAGATTATTATTAAGAAGTATCATAAATGTTGATCACATGTGTTAACATGGCAAGCGATGCAATACTATCAAACGTTTACCTGAAAAAAATTGTGTTGTACTGACCTCGTTTTCACGCACGACGAGCGCTCTTTTGTTATCCTTGAACAAGGCGCGCTCGCGAGGCCCTTGGCCTTGCAATCTGCTCGGCCATCTAAAATCATCTCTTTTTCAGACTCTCACTCTCTCGACTGCTGCAAAATGGAAATCAGAAAACTCGGCAAAAAGTAGGCCGATCTCCACACCGCCATTCTCGATGATTTTTTCAGTATATAGATTGCACTTTGTGTTCGTCCCGAAGACTTGCATATCATTCTTACAACTATATGTATGAATTGATAGCGCAGCACTTATATATAAATCAATGCAAGTAGGTTATTGACCCTCTGACAATAGTAAATGTAAATACTGGTAGAAATAAAATTAGGATTTATTTTATTTTGATCGAAGTAAATGGCTTGTTCAGTATAAATGCTAACAGCATCAAAATCAAAATACATTTACCTACTACTAGATATGCTTTCGTGATACTCACATATTTATTTTGTTCAGCATAGGGGAAATACGCATATATTTTTTTGATAAAAAATTTATCCTTTTCACAGAATATTTCCTAGTATTTTATCGTTTTTTATAATCATGTATGATTTCTTTCCTATAATAATTTTCAATATAATTTCAGATTATTTAAAATTAAATTCTTTTGCTTAAATTATTTTTATTATTAAAATATTTTATAATTGGCCATGATTTTGATAAATAATTCTCTTTGTTTTAACTTCTCGAATATTTCATGACAATTTTGGAATTTAAAGTAGCTTGACATAACGTTTATTTGAACTTTTTTTCACAAAGAATCGTGTATTTTTTTTAAATTAAACAGAGCTTTATAATTAATTTTTTTTTTTACTCGGCTAGCTGCTTTTAGGATAATAAAATGGAAATCGACCTTTATTTCTTGCGGTGCTTCAAGGAAAAAATTTAAAAAATTCCACTTTCATTAATATTGTAAACGCGCTATTGGAATTCGTTATTTTAAAACTCAGCTGCATATCCTAATTAAACCTTCAATGAAAGAATAAAAATTCATTTTATCAATTTCTCTGTACATTTAATATATTGTAGATATCTATAAAAATGCCTAATTGAATTTCTATTCTTACGGAAAATTTTAGTTTGTAGCAAATTGTCTAATCCAGTGCCTTGTACAATAGCGGTTTTTGGCAAAATAAATCTTCTTGCATACGCGTCCAAAGAACATCGTTTCCCCTCTGAGACAAGAGACTCGTGCAAACACACGCCACTGACGAACTCCTCCTCCTCCGGTGGATATATATACGCATACTCGTGCAATTCGTGCGTGTGTACGTTCGCATGTACGTATACGTATACGACAAAGCAATGGCGGCTTCATCCCTTTAAGGTAGTCCTCACGATTGGAGCAAACCTTCATATAGGTTGATATTAGCCCAAAATTTACTCAGATAAATTTTCGTGAAGCTAGAGAGACAGTGAGAAAATTTCGAGGAAAATTTATTAACTTTCTTATTTCTACAAGCTTAACATGGAGTCTGGTGAGGAACAAAAAACATTCGCGTACATTACAGCATTTACGGTTCAGTTTTTGTGTGAAATTGTCGTTGTAAAAGATAAAAATTTAACGATTTTTATTTGTTTTATAAAAATGTCATTGAGGGCTTTTAACTAAAAAATTAATTTATTGATAAGTCAAATAAGACACTTTTTATTGATAATTTTGATGATCAGAATTGTTTTATTTCAATAAACTCTAACTCACTAACAACTAAGAAATTTGTGAAGTACAGTACCGTGAAAACTACCTTAACATTGACACAAAGCCTGGGGGCGAGACGGCGAGCCCATCGCGCGCTGCGTCGACGGCGGCGGCAGCGTGAATCGGTTGCTGCCCGCGTGAATCGATACCAGCGCGTATACGCGACGCCGTAGTCGTCTGGCTCGCACGTTTACATGTGTGTGTATACGCGCGTATTGCACTTTTCGCGAGTATCGTCGCGGCTTATTGCAGCATTTGGCATGTATGAGTTTCTTTTTTTTTTGCAGAATCGGCAGGCTTAGCAGTATTTTTATCTGTTGAATGGTTATTTTGCTAAAGTAAAGGAATTTTTTGTGTAACCTAATAATAGCAATAGAAAGTATTATGGTTTGATCAAAAACTTGTAATTCTTTTCATTTTTATTTATAATTTGGTCTGTTTCTATAATTGCGCTTGATCATTATCTATGCTTTCGTTAATATACTGTCATCTTTAATTTGAACATTATGTGTTCATCTTTTAAACCAGGAAAGAGCGAAATTGTAGGAGGATACATGACGTTTTAATATTACTAATAAACTGTTTTACAACGAGAAGTTTAATTGGTTAAAAGTTAAAAATAGCTCGTTTTATCATGATGCTTTCACGTTATTACGATTTTTAAAGTCCAATAGGCAGGAAGGAGTAAAAGTTTATTTCAGTGTGAAATGTATTTTAAAAATAACCGTAAGTACAGAAATGCGTTGAAATTTAGTTACACGTGTTGCGGTTATATTATACATTCTAAAACTACAATAGGAATGCACTTAATCGAAATTAGTTTAGTTATATGTTATTCATTTCTCGGAAAATATTGCGTGGATTCATGCAAATGCAGATCTTCATAAATGCCACAAACCGAGCATAAATTTCCTCAAGTTTAAAGTTCACTTGGAAAACGATCATTATTATACCGAAAAACTTATTATTACTGGCTACTTCAAAGACCAAACTAATTTATAATTTTCATCTACTAATTATGTAATTTAAGATTATAAAAAAAAATGTCATTGATATATTATTGTAAACTAATAATTTCTAGAGAAATCAAAGCAGCGATAAAATTCTTTATACACGGTCCGCGCGATTCATCGAAAGCTCGTCGGCGTTTCTTTTCATCGCCCTTGCCGACGGAATGACAAAGGTATCGCTTAATTTGACGCCTCTAATAAGCGTCACACACCGCGACGTGAAACCGAGAAGTGAGCAGTGTGCGGTCGGCAGACTGGCGCTGCGCATGGAAGCCGATCCTTCTACTTATACCATTACGGCGCTCGTGTGCGCAAATAAAATGCATAATGATAATTATTATCGTCCGGGTGTCCATGTGGCACATCTAAATTAAGTCCGGACAATAAACGATATACGAAGACGCGCAATCACAATATGTTGACGTCGTTGAGGCCGCGCGCTTTTATTGCCCGGTGTGACTTTTCAGTCTTGTTACTCGAAGCAAACTGAGAACGGTCTGAAGGATAAAAATAGACGCGTGATAAGATTTATTGGATTCTGCGAGTTATTTCGTGTAGCATCTAAAGGTAAAATACCGCATCGGCAAATTGACTTTGTAGCTTCTATACACTTTTGATCTATTATGTAAAAGGTGCGAATGTGATACTTAAGGTATATAGATTTAAAACTACGAGCTTCTAACTTGCTTTCGTGTAAATGTACAGATTCAATATTTTTTCGGAAACGATAGATATTAGTTTTCTAAAATTAATTGACGAGTTGTGAAAGATTAATTTCAATTTCATCAATACGGTTGATATACTCAGCTGATTACTGAATAAGACTATTTTACCTGCTTTCATTAGTGCTTTAAACGATTTGTGGTGTGTGAAGAAAAATGAAACTGGATGTATTTTATCTTCTGATATATGCAGCAACTTCTCAGGGGTAGATCAAAATCTGTGATTCAGTAGTTGCCTACTTTCCTCATCAATGTAAGACAGTATCTTCGGAAGTTTATTCATAACAAATAGTCTTAGTTGTTTACTTGATTATCTTTTATTTAATTGTAGAATTAATGATTATCTTTTATTTAATTTATTTGTAGAATAGTATTGAAGTTAATTTTAGTGTACCAAATTTCGAATCTTATCTTACGATTTTTTTTTTTCAAAGAAATTAATGTTATGAATTAATTTTATATTTTAACAATATTACTTTACTATACCTAAGAGTAATATAGAAAAGTAATAAAATTAGACATCTAAACCGATATCACTCGCAATTTCGAATGCGAATCCTACGTTCAGAGGCGTTAATGCGGTCGCGTAAAATATACGATAAGATACGTGCCTATGCATTTCTCGAAATGAATTTTAAGCATTCCGGCCTTGCGCGTGATGGACTTCGAAAGAATTGAAAAAGCGAGGAAGAAAGTAATGCAACAAAACCGGATTACCGTCGCACGAATCCAATAAACGAGGTGTTCATGATACAATGTTTCCAATGAATTTGATTGGATCATCAATGTTTACATAATTAATTAACGAAATGAAGAAATTGTTACATATATTTTTTTTCTCTTTACGTAATAATAATTAAGTCTTATCTGCAATTGTTACTTATTCACGCAACTTATACGGTTTATTGACATTTAACACTCTAATTCGTGTTATGGGCGTTTATGTAAAGACTTATTTATTCTAAGGCCATTAATCGTTTATTTAAATACTAAATTTTAATTAATTAATATGTAGCAGCATATTTTTTTTATTATCCAAGTTTTGAAAATCTGTATGAAAAATCTTAATATTGGATTTCATTATACACAATATATGACTTCAGTTATGATTATAAAGTAGGATAAGAACTTTCGAAACAAAGATGGAATTTATAATGGAACGAAACATTCCCTTGAAAATTTGTCTTTCAATTATAACAATTTAAACTTTTTTATTAAAATATAACATTTTATTAAATTATAACATTTCAAACTTTTTTGTTAGCACCTGTCTCTTGAATAATTTGTTACTATGTTAGAAAATAAAAAATATCATAGCAAGAATTAATTTTAACATCTTGGAGTAAGTCGATATGAATGTTTTATAAAATTCCTAATAAATTGGTTCCATTTTCCCATGTTAAAAATAGTTGTGTAGCAAAATTAAATGTTTGTATTGATTAATTTTCATTGACAGAAGTTGTTGATTTAATAATTATCATTAACGAACGAAATAATTTCATGTCTATGTAAACTACAAATCATTATCTGATTCTGTTGAATCTCTAAAATGTACAATCGATGAAAACGTAATGTAGCGTTACCTGATATCAGATTTACACTAAAAATACATTTTGCCCCTTTGAATTATTCGAAACCTTAATGCAAACAACAGTCAATATGGACAGTGTGAACATAATCCGAATGTTTGTATAGTAAATTACTCGACAATTCCAACCATACCTTATCCTCTAAACTACTACACCAGTACATTGTTTTCCCATATGCCATTCTCCCTCCACACATATCATACATTCTACGTGTAAATCAAAAACTACGTTATCGCTTTTATTAGATACGGATCACAATCTACCCGTGTCTACGTTATTCTCAAAAAGCACTGTTGGCTTGACTTGAGAGGCGAAACGCAAAGAGAAAGTTGTTCCATATCGCGCCCCCAAATCTTGGCAGTGTTCGGCGCCCCATAGTCGTTAATTTGTTAACGCCACCCTATCGCACAGGGCGCTAATAATGCAGCGCACTGCGCGCAGACACGCGAAGAAAGCTAACGAACCGTGAACCGCGCCTTGCCAGTTTCGCGCTGCGCTTATACATATACTCACGTATGTCTAGACGTAGCGAAGGTATTATACGCGCGCACGTGTTCGCGAGCCCGCGAAAATCGATAAAGGCTGTACGCGAGAGTCTACCGGGCCGGTTGTTATCGCGGACAGACTGGCGCACGCCGGCTTATCGTCAGTGTCGCGTGCGTCCGCCTATATATATATGTGTAATGTACTCGTCGAGGGAGCTTTTGACGGACTGAGCGTCGTCGTTTCATTTTAGACAAATTAAATTTTATTCTTTTCCCTTTCGACTTCGACGAATCGCGGCGAGCGATTGCTATGGCTGGTTTTCCCGTCTCGTTCACGCTTTCCGTGAAAATGTGATAAGTAGATGCTTGATTTTCAAATTACTGTGTTTGAAATAAGACAATAGATGTTTCATAATATATATTTGTTGGAAATTTACATTAATAAAAAAATTGGGATTTAGCTCTTTTGTTATTAGCTATGCTAATGTTTAAATAACGTTTAAACATTAATCATTAACATTTGAACATTTAATGTTAGTAAATAACATTTTACATCTGGCATATAGAAATAACCTTGTACATGTTATATAACTTTAAGTTTCTCTTCCAATTGTTTCTGTAGATTAGAAAATCTATTTAGAGTATTATTATTAATTAAATATTTACGTTTCAAGATGTCATTATCAAAAAGTATATACATAAATGTAAAATAAATAAGTATAATAAAGTTTTAATATTGTAACAATTCATATAAGCATTTGCTATATGTTTGAAGTAGCCTTGAAAACAAATGTGCGTTCTTCTATATAACTAAGATTTGAAATTCTTTTCATTCGCTATCACAACTTTTGTACGTATATTGCATTCGTTATGAAAAAAGTTATGTCTAGAAGTAATAAAGGGTTCTTTTGTATGAATTAAAATGTAAAAGAACAATTACGTTTCACGTATATTTGATAACTTCGAAATTATTGAAAGTCTAAAAACATTTTCTTGAACTGATAATTTCGGAGGGGATTGGTCACCCCTAGCATGATTCAAGGGACTTTCATTATTCCAAGATTGTATTTTACCTTTTCCAAAGATCACAAATGCTAAATTTCCAAAAAAGTAAAGGACTACTGATATATAATAGATTATAAGCCATTGATCCATACTTTTCTGAAATATAAAATGTGCTTTAGTAATTTACTGATGGTATAATTTAACACGTTCTTAATATCTCGTTACTCAACAAAGAGACTTACGAAATCCGTAACAATAAATCCAAATGCTATTGGTGCCATTATTCCAAAGATCTTGCCAAAACTATTAGTGATAGTAGCTACTATTCCAGAAAAGTTAGGACAGATGTCGATTTCATTAATCTCCTGACCACACATTGTTCCAGCATTGAAACCAACTGTCAGTATCAAAAGTATCACTGCTACTGTTTGATTTGTAGTTCTCAGAAGACACATAAGCAGTAATGTTATACATGGGCCCCACATTCCAATGCTGTTACTTATTTTACGTACTAAGGTTATGGAAACGCTTTTTCGTAGAGCAAAATCAGACGCCCAACCGATTGGAAAAGCAAACAACCACTTGGCGACATAAGGTAAAGATGAAATTGTCCCACTCTGTCAAATGTTAAAAAAAAATTAATTAAATCATGATTGGTTACCACTTGACCTAACATATAACGAACCTGAGCAATGTCAAACTTCAGTATGGATTTCATAAATGTAGGCATCTCTGAAAGTAACATGTAATAACTCCAAAGATGAGCACATCTTGTACATAATATGGACCAAACTGGCAAAGATGTCATAATCTCCCTCCAGGGAATCTTCATATTCTAGAAAATTATTTTTTCTTGACATAAGATAAAACATATATTAGAACGATATTTATTGTAAAATAACACTATAAGAAGTAGAAATCAACAAAGGGTTACTTTATTATCCATGATATCATCATCTGAATAACGAAAGCTGTTTTCGATATATTCTCTTTCATCGGAATTAATCTTTTTATGCGTACTAGGTGAATCTGCTCCCAACCAATAAAATATAATAGACCACAAAATTCCTGCCGAACCAAAAGTATAAAAGATACTGGGCCAGCCGAAATTTGAAGCAGCAAGTACTCCAGAAAGTGCCAGAGATACAACGTTTCCTAGCTCTTGTGAGTTCAATATAAAAGAACCTTCAGTATAAAAAAATTATTAGCCATAGTGCCTTTTACTGATAACAAAGGATACAAAAAAGTTAAACTTACCTAAAGTTGCTCTTTCCATGGGTGGTACCCATTTCGCTAACAGCATAATGAGACAAGGTGTAAGGCAACCCTGGCATACACCCATTGTTATTCTACAGATTAATAGAGCGATCCAATTGAACTTAACTGTTAATACGGGTGTCAAAATGCTAATGATGCTGCACATGAAAAAACTGCAATAAAAGAGTCTATGCGAACCACCATTACGTACTAGAAAACTCATGGGTAATTGAGCAGCAAGGGCGCCCCATAGTAGTGAGCTTAAGATGTAGGACTGTGTTAGTGAGTCCCAATGGAATGCCTGTAACGTTTACTTTGCTTAAAATATCTTACTTTTACACAACAATAAGAATGATGATTTTCTTTCGATTACTTTTATTTTATTTTTAGAATGAATAAAATCGAATAGATATATTTAATTGTAATTATTTAGAGAAATGATAAAAAAAAGCTTTAACCTCTAATCAAATATACCTACATTCGATTTTCATTTTTAGAAACTTTCTTCTATAACAATGAAATCATAAAATCGTCAATTAATAAACAAATAAATAAAAATATTCATAAAATCGAATTCTCAATAATTAGAAGAATTTATTATTTCACACTTACCGGAACATTTGATTTATTGGATTCGTTATCGGTCATGGCGACTATTGCCACTGACATGCATGTTCTCATTCCAAAAGCTATTTTATTGCCCGTGAATAATAAAAGTGCCTGCACATGCCGCGTCCCGAAAAATCCTAAATCACATGTATAAAATAGCTTCTTTTAACAAATTATGCACTATAAAACGCTGTAAGAATGGTTTTTTGTATTATCGTAGTACTTATTCTTTTAAAAATGCGGTACTTTACTTGTTGGATTTTTTAAACTCTTCATCTTCGTCGCCTTCAATAAATAATGCTATTGCATATTAAATAAATGGACTACGATTAAACTCTTATTGCCGATTTTGCAGTATCGCGATAACAGTCTCAGACTCGTGACTTTTAATCGAAGGTAAATCAATAATATTTATCATTAATCTAGTATATCTTCGACTCATTATTTATTTTTTTAAATTTTATAACTGTTAACCTTCTTTTATTAGTGGTGTATGTATTCAAGTTTATACATAAACCTATATAGATGTATGACCCATATTGTAACTAGCAGATTATAATTATTACTTATACTTATTACAAAATTTATGGAATCGATAATGAACAAAATTTCATGAATAATAATTCCAATTTGGCGACAGTGGTTTTTTATATTAGAGTGTATTTCCAAATTTTATTAATATCTACTGTCAATAAACTAATTTTTGATCAGTTAAAGAGGCTTAAAAATATTTTTGTTTTGATTTTTGGTACTTTATGCTTTCTTTTGTAGCTAAATAATCAATAATTCATATTGTTCGAGTAAGAATTTCGTTGTTATAAAATATGAGAATATGGAAAACCCATTAATAATTCGATTTTTGTCAAGAAATGAAGCAGTGAACCTAAAAATATAATTGAATTGTTTCTTATTATTAAATGTTTCGCAATAGTTTTTATATAATTCCTAAAATGTTGCGTCTGTGTAAGCCGTAATTTTGATTATTTATTTCTATGAAATAAAAGAAAAATGTACCTAGTCTAATAAAATATGGGTTCACAAAGTTATAAAAAAGTAATTTTTAAAAAAATAACAATTAAATCTAGTATGAACGCAGCTGCTACATTAAACAATTCAATTCAATTTATTAAATAAAATAAAATTTCATGAATTACGTTTTTTTGTTGACAAAAATATATGCAGTACTAAAAAAACTGTTAACGTTGCTAAACTCAAATATAAATAGTGAACTATTTACTTATTAGCCGGTACAAATACAATTAATGTATTATTTACTGTCATTACACTTATACCTACTGGATAGGATCGCGCTTTATTCTGATTAGGATATATTTTTACAGCGAGAAATATGATCAGATTTATCTTATATTTTTTTTATCGTGCTGGAGATTCAGCATTCTATATCATCTTGCTATATAGTATACGTGACGCGTCCTGCTATACTTTTATGCGTCTCATTCTATTGCATTATAGCACATTGTATGATAAAATTCAATGGGTAAATAAAAGTTAAATGACACGCTAATTCTTTTCACAAGATATATTGTTACTTAGCAAATTAGTTTATAAACACAACATAAATATTGAACTTTTGTCTATTCAAAACTCCATCATTTGCTCTCCCATTGATTTTTCTTGTAAAAGGCGGAATATGTGATTCTAATATTGAAAAAATATGATAAAGAGACTGCAATAAAAAGATTAAGAATAAATCGTAATAAATAGTTTGTTGTAATAATAAAATTTGTTGATACTTTTTTTAAAAGTTGTTTTATTGTTTATTGCATTTTAATAAATTTCCAAAGTGATTGGAATTTACGACTTATCAAAGTTTTCTCACGCTTTTATGTCAGCTGAATCATATTTATATATCTTGCGTTTAGAGCCCCACAAATAGATTAATATTGATTGCCATAAAATTATCCAATCAACTGTTCCATATGAAATTATTGCGCAATATCCGGATAGCGTTTACTCTCATAACACTTATAATTGAAATTTATTCCTTTGTACACATAACTATATTATTTTCATTATCCTTAAAATATAAATTTAACAAATTAGAGTATAGCACCGTATAATCTCAAACCGAGTTCCAATGTGACAACATATTTGCTCGTTTGCTTGTTTTATGAAAATAGCCCTATACACCCGACGAAAACACGTGACGCTAATTACACAATCAGCATATACGTGCCTCCTGAAAAGAGCCCCGTCACAGGCCTGTAACAATGATCCCTTGGAATCTCCACACGGCATTCCAGATGATCAAGCGCGCGTGCGCAATGTTCCTCTGCCTCTCTCGCGCGCGGATCAATTCAACCATCCGTCACATGACAATGTGAAAGTCAGCACAAACATACATCATTCGCCTCCTCTCCCATCTGCGAGTATATAGCGCTGTTGCTGCCGCTGCTGGTCGTTCACCAGCGAGGAATCGTTCACCTCGCCTTTAACAGCTCGTCGCCTCGACAAATACGGCTCGCGCAGTCACGAGATCGCGAATTTCTCTCTCTCTGTACATGCGCTTGCCTTGTTGTGTGTTCCATTGCGCCTAGACCAGCGAGGGAAAGGACTTGCGCGAGACTACCGAGAAATTTCGCGTTTCGAAAAAAGCGCGCGCGCGTGATTCAGCGTCACGAGACGTTGCGTGTACCCGCGCGCTCGGCAGTGGCATTGTTGTTTTCCGCGTGTTTGCTGCAGTGGCGGCCGTCGCTGAACCGCGGATTAAGCTAATTGAAAGAGGGACACTCACGTGATGGGGCTTGCGTCATAATGAGAGATCTCATTTTTATTAGGCGGCAATTCGGCGCCCATCGGACTGTCGACGTCTCGGTTTTTAGCTGTCGCCGCGCCGGCTGCTGGGAATTGAGATTGATAGGCGGTTTCTGGAATGTGGTAGGTGGTTCTTTTGATCGGGGAAAACGGATGACGCTCGCGCGGGCTGATTTTTCTGCACCGTGCTCTACTGAATTACGGTCAAAGTCTCGTCGGGATGTAGTATATACATATATACATGTGGCGTTTGTCTATTTATGGAGCGTGTATCACCAACGTTTGTTTTGGAATCTAGAGCGGACTGTGTGTATATCTTTTTTTTAACGACGGGAATAAAGTTTAAGATAATCCAACTATTCTTTTTTTTTCTATTTGAAGTTGTGATTTTTCAACTGTCTGGATAGTTCGTCAAATATTTGGACAGCGACAATAGGATACTTTTTAAATATATGAATTTACAAGGAAACTTTTCATAAAAATGCCATGAAGAAAAAAAAATTATGTACAGAAGACGATATTGCTGAATTGCATGATAGCGTTTGGAACAGCAAGTTCAGCAAAAATGTGTTTACTTAGTGATGCTCCGCAAGAAAGTGCATGGCTCCGAAAATTAATACCTAGACATTTCAAATATTCATTATTATGACATTCCGAAGATTTCTGAAGTTGAAAAGAAAAACTTAAGTTATTTACTGTACTGTAGATTATTTATTATTAGTATAGAAATCCAATCGATACCATCTATAGTACTGTAAGTCATTGAACTATCATCAAGAGTTCAATAGTCTGTAAAAAACCAATTTGCATATTTCAACACATTATGATGAATAACTTCTTTCATAATTCTTGGTCTTCGATGATTTATGGTCTTTTCATTCAAATTTCTGTTTCAAAAATTTAATTAACATGGCGGTTTCTTATAATGTATACAAATTAATATTTTTAACATCTCCCATGACCTAATATTTGAATTTTTAAGTTCGTCTAAACTAAAATTTAATTTTTATTTGATAATACAGAAGGGAATAAAACACATTTCTATAGTAAAACAAAAATAATATCCACCATAGGTAGTGATTTAAAAACTTACATCATGATTTTGAGATTACATATTTTTAACTGTTTCTTCACTAATATACATATACCTAAACTCGTGATTAATTGTATGACAAATTACCTAAATAGTGTAAATTTTGTTCGGCAAGTAGTCGCAACTCAATTTCATTTTAAAAATACTTTTGTAAATGTATAAAAAAAGAAGAAAATAAATGTTTATTAGTTTGGAGCACTTAATTAGTTTAAAATAGTACGCGCAGAACCACAATTAAAACGTTTCTGCTCTTGTTCCCTTTCACAAAAGACCTTCTGCATATGTCACGTTCGTACTTCAGTGACGTCAAAGGCCACCGAAGAACCCTTTGGACATCGCGAGTTACGGGCCAGTCGTAAAAAAGCCGGTCGTTAAAGTAGCCATTTGTTTTTTTGCTTTTCTGCAATAAGACCATTGTTACGATAAAAAAAAGGAAGTTTCAACTCACAGATTTTGATGAGCTGTCGCTATCTTCGCTTGGCATCGCTAAATCAAAATGCTGAAGAATGGACTATGCGCTCAATTTTTTCAAACTCTGTGTATAACGTTAATTTCTGGATAATAATAGGTGTTTAGGCAGCACGTTCATTATTGTCTAATCATTTCGATTTATTATTCTACAATTCCTTTCGTTCGTTAAGGAGTTTTATGGCGGGTTTACGACACATACACGTGATCCGCCGTACAGAGCTTTTTAATGGTTCGCGCGAGAGTATAATTCGTGGACGTTCGGAGTCTTTGCTTACACGTTCGACGTACTTAAATTTTTCCGACTGTAACTTCTTCGGCAGACTAATGCGCACTAGTGAATACAAATCACTCGGATGATTGTTAGGTAGAGGCGTCAGAACGGTATTTCTCGAAAGCTCTTTATGAGAAAGGGGAAACATTATGATTAAAGTATTGCGAATTTTCAATACATCATATCATCTAAGTATTATTTCATACGTATAATAAAGGACAATCAATTTGTTTTAAAGAAGATAAAAGGTTTTCAAAAGAATGGAAAATTTCTCATGGTCTGTCTTTTATCAAAATTGTTAAACCTAAAATAAACACCAAGCATATATTTATGATATAACAATACTTAGTAAATGTTGAACTGAAAATTGGTGTGGAATTGGAAAGAATTAACTTTATAAATGGTTAGTATGATTCAAAGTAAGTTTGTGTAAATACCGTATAACGATAACTTTAACAACTTACCTTGTAACTTTCACTGCACAATCTAGTAGTAAAATCTCATGTATAAAATTACGTAAGTTTCAAAATAGATCTATCAATACCAAAACAAAATTCTTTCTAAATAAAAGTGTAAATTTTTAAGATTAGTATAAATTACATAATAAAGTCTATATAACGCAATAATGATTAATAATAATTAAGATATATTATATGATGGTTTTTTATTTGATCAAACTGATAAGTACGCGTGTGAAAACTTTATGTGGAATTTAATCATGAGCCGTCGCTGATTAACATTGGTTTCTCAAACACAAAAGCTCAAATTCGTGCACTCCTCTTTCGCAAGTCCGAAATCGGCAACATGATACTTATGATAAAAGTTGATCGCTCCACTATTTACGTCCCGTGAAGGTAAATCAATATTATATCTCTCAATATTAAACGACAGTATAACGTATACTGATCACTTAGACTTTTTTTGATAAAAATTATTTAGAAAATTAGTGAGATAAAGATTCTAAAGATTTTAATATATTTTTATGATTATGATTTTTCTATAGCGTATCGGTAAGAACTTTGATGATTATTTAAACAATTTTAAAGTGTTCACCCTTTAAATAATCTTTAAACGTTTTGTTTTGCCACTATAAACTGTTATTTCTAAATCGAGTTTAAGAAACTTTCAAATAACAGGCGCCACGGCTATTATTTCCCAGAAATGACAAAAGCATCAAAATGAAACTGCCAACATAAAATAACACAAAATTATTACCGGTTGTGACGTCACATTTTTCTGAGTTCTTTAGCGTTTATCAAATAAATAAACAGAAGAAATATTTCAGATTTTTGTGATTGTTCTGCGAATTTATTAGTTCTTAACGAATATAAAAGTGTGAATTTCTGTACAAATGTGAGGTACAAATTTTTGATCACTAATATTAAATTTTAATAATCGATTGAGCGACAAATCGGATAAAATTTTGAATTCTTTGTTAATAAATTACATTTTTTAAATATTAAATTTATTCCGCAACAAAATCTCACACGAGTCACGTTAACAATTCAACAAAGTCTAATAAAAACGATGCATAATTCAATTTCATTTGGTCGCCCAGTGCAAACTCATTCCTCTCTCACAATATGTAATAAAAACAGCTCTCCAGAAATAAGGTTACAATTCATTAGCATTTTATCGGCTAATCGAATCTATGCGTCTCTGGCGCAGGCGTGCATCGCCATTATTTACACGAACGCAGAATTCTCGCTTTCGAAGAAAAGTACAGCAAGCAAGAGAAAAAGAGAATAAAAGAATAGCATGGACGATTTACACACGGCATCCGAATAAACACGCGGGGGGCGATCGCGCGAGATAACGAGCCGCGCGATGCTTTTAAAGCTTGCGTCTGCGTTTTTCGGTGTACGCGCCACCGCGGCGGATGCCCAAGATTCTGTCTTTTTTCTGCTATTTTTAGATGTGCCCACTTTGTCAGGGGGAGGGGAGACCTTACACGGTTAGTCCGAGCAAATGCGCTTCGCGAATTGCATTGGAATGCGATGATGCGTTACCATTATGGATTAAAGGAAATTTAAAGAGATTCTTTTGTTCATGTTATTCATTTATTGTATAATGATATTTTGAAATTTTTGTAATAATAATTTTTTTTTTTCAAATTTATTTTTAAATTACAAAATTATAACATAGACAATTTTCGAGGTAGCTTTATAAATATTAACTAATACATGCTTTAGAGATAACTAATTTTTGTACGATGACTACTTGGATGGAAATATCACTTAAAATTCTATATTATACTTACGAGAAATGTATGCGTGCATAAATATTGTAAAGATAGTTTTTATATGATTTTTTTAAATTGAATTTTGAAAGCATCATGATAAAAATATTTTAGGACCACTGTTATAAACTTTTTGAATTGTATTTGTTTCGTACACTATCATTTTTCTTTTAAATTTTGAAAAGGTGTTATGAAAGCCATTCGCCAAAAATGGGTAAAAGTCAAAGGTTGAAGATCGTAATCTTTTTGTGGTTTTCCAAATAGTTTAAGTATATAGTTATATATATGTATGTCTGCAGATAAGCATGCTTGTATTTATTTATTTATTTCACCAATGAAATTTACATAGGTAAATTCTATAAAAGTATACGAGATACTTGTACGTGATATGATTGCGCATACTATTTTTTTTTACTGATTTTCGAGAATAATTCTTCAGTTTGAATCAAAATCTAATTCGGTAGTAAACTTTGAGTCGGACGCGAAATATACTGTAGTTTGGTTTTGAAAAATTTGTTTTTTTTTACCAGTATTTTATTTCGAAATGGATGTCGTTTAAGCTGCTTACAATACCGCTAGCAATTAAAAGTTTCTAGATATACAAGAAAAATGAAAACATCAGGACAATATAATTTGATTACTACATTTTTTTTCATATTATTTACAACCTTACTTATTTCATAAGACAATATTAATTTAACGACATTAATCATTATCATTATTATACAACAATGAACTTTGTTATCTTTTTTCACTTCCTTTTTCATTTTGTTTATCTGGTATTGTGTTTTCATGTTTTTCAGTTATCTATTGCGCGAAGAAACGCTCTGCTGATATTGTATGTTATAAAAGTTATGATTTGATTCACATTGTTAGAGCAACGCAAATTGCATATTGACAAAGTTTTGAGTAGGGGAATTGAAGAGGAAAATATTGATTTTTTCATGAAAAGATTGAAGTTAGTTGGAAGTATTCAAATAGATTCAATGGATACACGTTCTGCTGAAAAATGCATACTATTTTCCCATAAAAATTCACGTTATATTATTCTATATTGTTACTTTTAATGAACTGCTACATGTATCATTAAATTAGAGACAAGGATATAATTATAGTGATCATTAAGAATGCTTGAAAAATATGCTTTAGCAGAAATCACTCCAATCATTTCTACTACCAATAAATATAAAATATCAAGAAGGTGACGAACATATGTATAATTTCTTCACTGCCCTGTAACTCAATCTACCACTTACCATAATTCAATCAATCACATCCTAATTTAACAAATACACGAAGTAATAATCCTATATTAACTTAAATATCTTTAACACCTACCCTAACACAATCGATAAAATAGATTCACCTGTGGAAAGGCAACCGCCCCAATAATTATCAATCATTTCGCTCGGTCAAAACGGCTTTTTTATCAACCCTGTCCCAGTTGCGAAGCCTACCACCGTTTCCGTGTCGTTAGATCATTAGCAAACAAAACCCCGTTTCCCTCCAAAAAAAGCTTAGCTCAAATTAACCTACAACCATTGTTACTATCGAACAACTTTTTTTTATTTCACCCACGTGCTTCGGCACACTGTATTTATCACCGTGTTGCAATATCTATCTCCACCGATGTTGGTCTCGTGATAATCTACTTATATCACAGTAGTTCGTTTTTTCGTCGCCCGTGTTCGCAGCAGCTCGCCGGTCGTGCGGAAAAACAATTGTCTGGCGCGACAATTGGAAAAGACGCACACAAAGTCGTGAAAGAGGTGGACAGAGGGAGAGAGAGAGAGACATAAACAGAAAATCTTGCAAGTTCGTTAATGGCAATTCCCACCAATGTCACATTTCCACAGCGCAAACGCGTTCTTTTCCGCTCGCGAGCGTGCAATTGATGCCCCTTTAAATCCCTCTCTTGCGTCATCATTGGAATCGAAAGCTGGAAAAGTGAGCGAGCATCTGCCTCTCAACTCGCGAGTTCAATACTCGTCACTATATGATCGCCTAATTATTCCATTGTTCCCATAAAGCGAAGGCGACGTATGTATGCATGGGGAATGAATGAGAGTCGAAAGCTTATGGCGAGTTTTGGTGGCGTTGTGCAACTTTCGGGATGACGAAATCCATGTGTCTTTCTCGTGTCGCCGTAATTTTTTCAATTGAGAGCACATGCTTATATACTTTTGCCGTCATCAGGTTCGCTATTCGCAGATAATGCGGCAGAATACGTGGAATCATTATTGAATTATATTTGCCGTTTAATGGTGTATTATTCGTGTTTTATAACCGTCCCAATTTTGCATTGTCGATAGAAATACAAACGGTATATCCCAGGTGACCGAAATTAAAGTGTTGTATAACATTGAAATGTATTGATTGATAAATATTATCATCAGAATTATGATTACGTATAGACCGAAAATCAAAAATTGATAATGATTCATTCCTCTATTTTCGAATTGAAGTTCGCGGTAACAGATTAGTATTCAAAATCCAACGTCACACCTCCAAAAATGCAAATCAGCTCGCAATTAGGGAACTTTTCTCCGTCGGGAAATCACTAATCATCAGTCACAGGTTTAATTTGGTTTAATTGAGCGCGAGAAAAGCAAATACGAACTTCCCGACTCATTATGATTTCATTCGCCGCGCGCATACCGCGAACATTAGCCGATAATGGAAGAATGATTTTGTAAGGATGTAACTATATGCGCTCTGCAAAATTGATTCCCATTCAGCGAAGCTTCTCTCTCGCGACTGATGACACACACACACACACGCACGCGAGAACGTATAACGCTGCAGCGGGCGGGAATTGATTTCGCGAAAGATCGAGAAGTAGTAGTCGAGAGCTTTTCCCAGCGTGATTGCGCGCGTGCAGCGACTAGCATTCGATCAACTCGCCTGTACCTGCGCGAAATAATAGAAATTAAAGTTCGAGTGGGATTAATAATCAAGCGGCGTTCGAAGTTGAGCATCGAATTACGTATGTTCTTAAGCCAAGGCCGTGATGTGTGCAAAGACACGCACAAATTAGCGATAACTTTGTGGATGAAAGTTTTTTATAACTAGAGCGCAAAATATGGCAAAGCAAACAAGTGGTAAATATGCAATTAAAGAGGCAGGTGGATGGTTCATTATTTAAAGGTTAAACGTCGAGTATATAAACGACAACAGTTTTGGTTTATTTCACACATTGTTTGCAAGTTTCCTTACAGTTTAATACTTTTCATTGAAAGAAAAATCATCCTATCAAAAATGTTGAAATGGATACAAAGAAAAAAGCTGCTTCGACACGATATTTTCAAGAGGAAATATGAGTACTACATTAATTAAAAATTGTATCATTCCGATCAATGAAATGTCACAGTCTATTGGACAATTCAAATTTACCCAGGGTGTTTACCAACAAATCAATTGAGCATTCATCGTTCTTAATACAATGTACACATAGTGACGTGGTTTGTTTGTTTTGTTATTTGGGCCATAAAAAGTGTTTATTCACAGCTATACTGCTGCACCGTATATACGTAACGTCGTATAATAAAAGCACGCTTATTCCTATTGTTCGCCAACAAACGCATAAGGGATCCTTGCAAAGTTGACACCGCAATTCTTTTTATTTGTTCACCTATAAATTTTTTACGGCTTTCTTTCATTCTAGAAAGGGAAAAAGGGAGATGTTACATTATGCAAGACACTTTTCAATTCAAAATTTACTTATTTTTTTTATTATTTTTTTTTTTATTTACACAGCCCTATTCTGATCCATAAGCATCTGTTTCAACATAACACTATGGAGGGCGATAAATTCTTATCTCAAACTTACTTATTTTTTGTTTACTTTATAAGCCTTTGTCACTTATACTGTAAAAAGTTTAAAGCACCTCTAGCCTCGCAAAAACCCGATCTCGTCAATTCCACAAACCCCCTCCCATTAATCAATGAATCATTCGTAAATGCCTGGCACCCAAATTTTTTTGTTTCGAGACTCTATACTCTGGACTTCGACCCGCCCCCATCATCATCGCAAACCCTCTCTCTCCGCCGTGAGTCGTTGCTATGTCGACTGGTTCACCCGTGTGTTCTTTCTCCCTCTCTCTTTCAATGTTATATATCTCGGGCTGCTTTCGCATGTGACGATATACTCTCTCTCTCTCTGGCGCGGGGCGCCGTGCGGTGAGTGAGTGAGTCAGTCAGTCAGTCAGTCAGTGGTTCGCGCGCTGGTGCCGGCCGGGTCGTGCAGTTACGGTGTAGCCGTCGTCGGGGCTGGAGCATCGCTCGCGTATATAAATCACGTTCGGCTGCGCGCGAGTGCAGAAGAGGGAGATTATACAGCAGTTCGGAGGATAAAAGAGGAGAAGAAAGGTGCAGAAGAGCCGGCGGCAGCACACATTTCCGAGATCCGCGTGCTAGCACGCGCTGGTATACATCACCGGCTCGCCGCGAGAGAGAGAGAGAGCAAAAAGCCACGGGAGCAGGTAAAACCGGATCCCCCCTTTTTCAAAGAGCTACTGCCGAATAATTGCGAGCGGACGCCGAGCGGCGAGTATACTGCGTCACTATGATGGGGACCGGGGGGCGTTGAAAAGTTGGCCAGCAGAGATCAGTCTCGTGTAAAGAGCGGAGTTTCCTAGAAGCGGGAGCGCGGCGGCTTCTCTTTTTTCGGCGGACGCCGCAAGGACCTGTTGATTCCTGATCCCCGCGCGCGACTGGCCTGTGACGAAATTGCTGCTGTAATCGGCCGGGCGTCTGGTTTTCGGAGCCTGTTCCTTTTTTCCGTCGGGGGAGTGTTTTGTCAAAAGTTACGGGACTGTTTCTTGTCGATTGCTGCTTTAAATAAAGATTTCTGATTATTTTTTTAATGATCTATCTTGGATAGATAAACAAGTTGATGATATAACATTTGGTTTAAGAAGTGTTGGAAAAGTCTATGAATGCAACCCTTATGCTTTGGACATTTCTTTGTACTTTGAAGTGGTAAGAGTATTAATTTCAGTATGTTCATTATTAAAATTTATTTCCTTAATATTGAAACAACTAATTCTATCTTTTTTGTATATTAATTACAATTTATAAATATTTTATTCAACGCTCCAATTTCTTCGGTTGTTGAGAAAAGAATATTGGCGAGGAAGTGTGGGACGGTTAAATTTAATATTTTTAGTAACTTTAATTAATTGTGCGAAGAACAGGTTTTATTATCTATCGTGCTTTTTCAATATAAATAGTTAATTTACGTAATCCTAAAAATAATTGTTATGAGTAATAATTGACCCTTCTATATACAAAATCATTACGCCCTCCCTTGTGTTTTTCGAGATTGTAATAGTTTGCATGAATTGAATGTTATTTAAAGTATCTAAATAATTTTAATTTATTCATTTAACGTGTCATTTTTCTACTATCAAACTATCGAAAATACCTTTCTGAACACTCTTACACTGAGAAAAGAAAATCTTTACATTAAAAATCGACTTTTTTAACTATAAAACCGTGATGTTATTTGTGCCAAGTATATATTTCTTAATAGTTAACAATATTTCTTAATAATTAGTAATATTCCTTAACAGTTAAGACGCAGCTCA
>UXGD01003085.1:0-22063 GCA_900474315.1 Torymus auratus | reverse complement strand
AAAATGTATGTAACAAGAAATCGCACCGCGACAATTTCACTTCGTCAAAATTTGAAAAGATCTTCTCAGATTACGTTATTATGTACCTATATTATGTATGTACAAATAAAGAGGGAAGTCCGGGAAATTAACATTTTTATAGTAGGTTTCAGATGAGGTCGGATTATCCAATTGTAAGATGGGAAAAATTGATAAACGTTTGACGAATAGGTGTGTGCGTCTGTTTAGGGTTGTTTGGACTTTGGGGGGAGAGAGAGGAGTAGAAACGAAATGAATAAGGCCAGTCAGGTCACTCATGGCCTGTACAGGGGGGTAATTGATGATAATTAATAACCCGGTAATTGATATTTAATTAATAACCGGATGCGAGACCAGGCCTGAACAGCCTGACTTACTTTTTTTTCATAATTTTTTTATGATAAAAAAATAGGGCATATGTCTTCGATAAGTATTTATAATGAGCATCAAAAATTAATTTAAGGGCAACCTGTACTATCTCGCGTCACCGGTCTGAGTACGGCCATCCCAACCGTTGCCTGCGTATAGCACAACCGGTACCAGCATGCAGGGCACTGGGCATCAGTCTGGCTGGGCAGGCCTGCGAATTTGCGATGAATTTGATCTAGGTATTCTACTATATACTATATACTAATAATACTATATTATTTTAATAACCGTGGTTCTCAGGTTCTCACCTGAGACGCCGATATACCAAAGTTCTACTCTACCTACTCGGGATAAAATTCGGTGCTATAATACATGCGAACTGCGACTGTCGGTGGCGGGAAAGTTCAAATATATTGCACTTCTAAATATATAGGAATATATACAGACATTTTTTAATTAAAATGTAAAAGCGTTGCCATTAATTTGTTCGGTGGTTTTAATTGTTGATTGATCATATTGTAGTATAGATAAACGGTTATATATGAATAACGGTTTTGAATTAGGATTTTTATGGCGCACGTTTTGACTCGCGGTGTATATACGAGTGTTTTTGTTTACATTCTGTGGAGAGCGATGTAATATGATATATAAGGCTAATAAAGGACGAACAAAGATCGTGTATATGTCCTCATAAGTTATTCCTTTGCACGGCGTTCAGCATGTAATCTACTCTTTAGATTGTGCCTTTTACTTATAAAGCGTTTTTATGCACAATCAACAATCAAGTTCGCAATAATTTTCTCATTTTTTTTTTAATAAGTAAACAAGAAGCAGATGAAATGGAGCGCGAGAAAGAAATATTTCTTGCATTTTTACATGAAATGAAAGCACAAGGGTTGCTTAAAGACGACTATAAAGATTACTTATCTGACAAGAATTTTTGCAAGTGTTCAAAAAGTTCTATTAAATTTAGGACCCAGGGAAATCGTTTGTTTGTAAAGAAGAATCATACATTGGAGATACATGAAAAAATCTGGATGTTATACACAGCTAGCATAGCTTTGGCAATCAGTAAATCCGAAGAGCTCGCAGCTGGATATGCAAATAGATCAGCTCTTCTGATGCATCTGAGAAAGTATGACGACTGCTTGCGAGATATTGATAGAGCATTGAAAATCACATTTTTTGATTGTCTGAAAGTAAAACTGCTTTGTCGCAAGGCTAAGTGTTCAGTTCTACTAAAAAATGGTATTGAGCTACTGAAATAAATTCATACTTCTAAGAACTAAGATTATTGTCATTGTATTTTTCAGGAAAACATATAAATTCACTGATAAAAGCCAAATATTGGTTGAATAAGATCAAAGACACTGCAGCAAGTACAAAGAATCTTGTAGAATTAATAAGAAAAACTGAAAAAGAGGTGACAGATAATGTGGCTTGCTGCAAAGATGAGAACAAAAAATATAAGGGTCAAGAAGTTCAATGTACTAATGATGCTGTAGAAGTACACTGTAGTGAAAAATATGGTAGACACTTAATTGCAACCCGTGACTTGAAGCCTGGAGAACTTGTGTTAATCGAAAAATTTTATGTAGCAAGTGTGAATAGCAAAAAACCATATGCTTATTGCAGTCATTGTTTAGCTCTTTCATGGTCAACTATTCCATGTGATCAATGTGCTTATAACATGTTTTGCAATGAAAAATGCAAAGAAGAAGCATGGAAACAATATCATGATCTTGAATGCCTATTGGATTTGAATTTCTCATATTTTCACAGCTTTTATATGCAATTGAGCATAAAATCACTTATTATGGGAATTAGAGAAGCTGGTAGTATTGAGAAACTGAGAATTATGGTAAATAATATTGATAAGTGCTCTGGTAAGAAAACGTTTTTCTTATTATTTATTACATACAAAATAATTTATCATTAAACAGAAAAAAAAATTTATAATTCAGTATAGATTGATTTAATATTTTGTAATTTATGACAAGATAGCAAAGTAAAATCAATGTAACATTGTATTTATTGTCATTGACTGATTTCAAATTATAAATAATGAAATAAAAAATATCAAAAGAATTAAGATTATTTAAAAAAATTTCAGATAAACGAACTAAAGGTTTTTCAGATGGTAAATTTTTGAGGGATAGTTTTAAAAGTTTGTACAGTTTAAGGTATTCCAAAAAGCACATTGAAGATTTCGTTGGAAACATTCATACTTTGAATATTTTAAGACATTTGGGGGAAAAATCCAATATTTTGGGAGAAGATTTTAACTGGAATAATGGGAATAACTTAATAAAAAACAAAAATGTTGTTTTTGTTGGAACTTTATTTATTAGACTTCAAGAAATTTTTTTCTTGAATGCTTTCAGTGTAAGTATATTGAAATAAGAACACATTTATCGAATATTTTAGATTAAAAATTTTGATTTTTCTGTTTTTCAATGGAACATTACATTTTATTTAAATATTTTTTGAAGATAGAATATTTTACGAAGTACTGTTCTTTTGCAGGTTCTTAATTCGTATTTTGGATGTAAAAATAAGCTTGACCCTGTAGTTTGTTCTTTTAAACGCTGTTGTTCAAGAGGAATGAGCTTCTCCCCTTTTAGTAGTTTAATTAATCATAATTGCAACAATAATGTAGGCAAATGTTATACTAATGATGGGAAAGTAGTTTTCTTTGCTCTCTATCCAATAAAAAAAGGATCACAAGTACTGTATATACCTATACAATTCAAGTTTATATATAAATATATATAAAATTTTTTTGGATTGAAGAATAATATTTTTTATAGTTATTTTCTTCTTATTATTGCCACTATGCTAAATTACATAAATCTACAAGACATAAGATCTTGCAAGACCTGTTTGAATTTGACTGTGATTGTCTACCATGTAGAAAAGATTGGCCAATTATGAAAGATATGATGTGTCATTTATCAAATGTGAGTAGAAACTTCATATATTGAATTGAAGTATTATTTTATATTTTTTGTTTATTACTTTTATTTATATACTTAACGTATTACAGGCAAACAATAAATCAAGAGAATATGTTATTGGTCAGATGTATTTAATGAAGTATAAAAAACTCATTAGCAATATTAAACGAAAATCATGTCAATATGATGAAGAAACTATTCAGCAACTTGTGATGGATATAGAAAAATTATTAACTCTCAGTTCAAACCCGTCATTTTATATTTTTAGTTTGGTTTCAACTTTATCTTGTTTGATTGAGAAACAGTATGGTGTAAGATTACATATACCAAAATCGTGTAAAAGCAGTGCAATCTAATTTTTTTTTGCACATAAAAAATTAAAAAATGAGTAATTTTTTTTTTAATTTACAGAAACTTAGAAATATTTTATACTAAGAATTTCATGTAGAGAAATAATATTCACTTTACATTTTAAAGAAGTTATATGATGATCATTATAAAATGTAAATAGATTTAAAAATATTATTATTTGAAGTTTTTTTTCATAATTTTTTACTCCTCAACTTCGAATTTTAATTTCAATTCAGCTCAATAATTAATCAAATATACGTAAGTTTAATTGATTATTATATGCCTTCGGATTATTATTATACGCGTCCGCAAGAAAGCAGAAATTGCAAATTTCTGTATTTGATTTTTCATACTTCTCAATCAATTTTCGTATTTTCAAAATTATTGAAGCACACACACAATCTGTTCACTTCAAAGAATGTGCCTTTGCTTGAATATATTAGAAAAAATATGTATATTAAAAGATAAATTTGAGAAAAATTACTGATGATCGGTAATTGTGCAAAACTTTCGATCATCATTGCTAGTCATTTTTTTTTGTACCTATATATACACCGATCACACAATCACTAAATTATCATAAAGATTGAAATTTGATTGATTCACAATAATTAACTACATTCTTTTAAATTATTCAAAGAGTAAAACAGCAATTTCTTTTCAAGACTTTTAAAATTTTTCAAGTAAAATTTGCAAACGTAGAAAGGGTTTTTTTGTTTCCGATATTGCCTACACTGAGACAATGCACCACCGTGGTTACCCCGCGGCACGACACGACCGGACCCGATCTCAGTGGGGCAAGAGGGAGAGGGGAGAAATACCATGAGAGCAATCACTCTTCTTTGTCGTCGCGTTTCATTTGTTCGAGACACTTCGCTCTTTGTTATCGTCTTTGTTTCATTCCAGCTCATTTGATGTACACCCGACACGAATATATTCTGAACATTGCAGCATTAATTATTTGTTGCCCAAGCGAAGCGAGTGCGGGTAGGTGCGGGAAATTCAATTTTGCATACGCATTCGCATCGTAAACTGTCACTTCTCGACACTGTCCCACACATTCTATCAGCGTGCGATTATGCGGCAATAATTTGCGAATGAAAATGCGTGTGCAAAATTTAACTTTAACTTTGTGAACTCCCTTCATCCCCTACTTATATGGAAGGGTTTCGGGACGATTTTAACATCGGCAATTTAGTTGGATAACCATGAGATACCTCCGAAATAATATCTGCAAAGATTTGTCCCCAAGCAAATGCCTATTCTTTAAAATATTTTTTTTTTCGTCGTATTTATTACTTTTATACTATTTCTGATCGTATCTTATTCCGATTTAAGCGAAAATCACGATTTTGGAATTTTTGTTCACGATGAACAATCCAAAGTTCTGTCACATTTAAAGACGTAGGTATTTGAAATTCCAAACGTTCATATACTTACCCTTAGTGGAGACTGCAACCTACAAGAGTCAGAAATGAAGGTGAGATAACAGTTATTATCAGTTTTTAAATGTATTAAGTAGCCGCGTAAATTCGGATAAAATCTGAAAATGACAAAAAAATTTCGTTCACTATATCACTAAATATGAACGTTCGAAATTTCAAGTATGGGTATAGAGTTGCGCATGCGCGTGCACGGACTTAATTTCCCCGCGTCGGTTTGAAAACTATTGTTCGATACACGTGTGAGAGATGAAAGATGATCATGTACTCGTGTAATTGTCACTCTCACTTCGCTCCGGCAACAAACTTAACTCACATTCGTACTAAAAGTACCAGAGAAAGAAAAGTAAACTTTCGCATTTTAAAATCCCTGCAAAAAGTCAAACGAACTTGCACATAAAACTACAAAAGTGTATAAGTAAACTTTTTCGCACTCGGGACTCGGGGTGATAGCTTGCATACTCATCGCCGGCGATTCGTGCATAGCTATCACTACGCGTTCGAAAAAGTGGACCAATAAATGAACCAATTAGTAAATTTTAATAACCATTATGGATTTAGTTAAAGTAGTTTTAATAACCATTATGAAATTACTTTTTAATTTCAGATAAAACTCCTAAGAGTTATTATGAAGACGGAAAAAATATTAATTTTGCTAGCATGTACAGCATGCCTGGTAAATTTGAACTCTTGGATGCTATACAACATATAAAATATTGTTGTGTCTTCTTGGCATTCATTATTCAAGCTTCTGATCTTTTTGAAGAAAATTTCAAATTAATGCAAGGAAAAGATTTAGCAAAAGATGAGGATATTACATTTGTTGGCACTTTTTTGTTTAAACTTATAATGATCAGTTCTTTCAATTCAGGAATAGTAAATGATTATTAATTTTATTTTAATTGAAAAATTTCATAGATTTATAATTATGAAGTATATTAAATCTTTTTTTTTCTTTTGTAGATAAATATGTTACATAGTTACAAATGTAGGAAGAGCTTGAGTTTTGAAAAATGTATGGCAATTGTCTTACTAGGGGTTCATACATTGCACCATTTGTATCTATTATAAAAAAGAGTTGTAACCCAAATGCAAAAACAATGCTTTCAGCCCAAGGAGAAATCATTTTATATGCTCTACGTCCAATTAAAAAAAAGATCAAGTAAATACATTCAATGAATTAAAAATGTTATTTCTTAATTATTACTTTTAAAACTAATTTTTAAATGAATGAAATGTTTGAGATCTGTATTTCCTGTTTTGGTAGGTATTATGAATCTAATAAAGAATATAGGCTACAGAGAATGGCAGGAGCTTACAAATGTACATGTCAAGCTTGTACAAAAGGTTGGCCTACAATGGATGTTCAGAAACTATCAGTAAGATTTATAAAATTAAAATAAGGTACAATATATTTTATTATATTTTTATTTTTACTTTGTTCTAGTTTCCATCAAGCATAGCTGACGAACTATTGTCTAGGAAATTGTTACCAAAATAT
Source organism: Torymus auratus (assembly GCA_900474315.1). Lineage (NCBI taxonomy): Eukaryota > Metazoa > Arthropoda > Insecta > Hymenoptera > Torymidae > Torymus > Torymus auratus. The sequence continues at coordinate 15,425 of UXGD01003085.1, read as the reverse complement.
AATTTATTTATTTCCCTAAGTTCTGATTCAAACTAGACACCAGATTATGAAACTTTTTATAATTTAACAAAAGATGTTGCAGAAGTTCTTAGTACATGTGGAGAACCAAAATTCATATCAAGTTTGTTCATGGGTTTTTTAAATATAGCATTCGAAAGGCTTTATAGAGGGAATGATATATATGTACCAGGAAGATGCTAAAATTTTTATTTTTACATAAAATTATTTTTTACTATCGAAATACAAATATAAGTAACTTTTTGTGCTTTTTAATCTTTATGTATTTGCATAAGTAAACAAAAATAAACAAAAATTTAATTTTATTTGTTATAGTGTATAGTGTTATAGTGTAGCTATGTTATAGTTTCTAATTATTATTATAACCTTATGTCTAAAATGGAGTCTTGGCTTACTCTTGGCGATTAATAAATTATTGTCTGGTAATTACATTAATGTATAAGTATGAATGTGTATTCTTTGTCTTATAATTTGGCGCCATTATCCATACACCATGGTCCATGAGTGTAGAGTGGGTATGTTCCGATACTGTCGAATTGCCAAGTTCCTGGATATGTTCAGTGTAGACTGTATATGGCTGTGTCTGTATAGACTTGTAGAGAGCTGACCAGCTGACTTCGCTGAGCGGCTCATTGTGTCGATTTGCCCTAAAGAGGGCGCGTATTATCAAAACAAATAACACCTTGATTTGGCTGTTCTATATATATATATTGTTTTTATTTTCATGTTTGTTTTATTTGCAATAAGGATAATACTTAATGAATAATAGTTAATGCGTGTAAAATTTAATATTGAACTTTTATATTTTCTCCTATTTGACAAATACCAAGTTATAAGTATTCGTATTCGAAGGTAAAAGTAATTTTACTGTATTGAAGTCTAAAAATTATGTCAAACAAAGGATTCAACCATTTTGAGAAAGTATTTCCTTTGTACCATTCTATTTAATGGTTTTCATTATTAATTTGTAAATTTGATCTTCATTATTCTTACAATTATTTAAATTAAATTTTTTTAGTAAATTATTAATGTCAATGAATATAATTAACTGAAAGAATGTATAACAATTTTTTGATTAACCTTATATGAAAAAACAATTTTAAAAAACTTTCCTTTGTATGATTATTTACAATTATTTTTACTCTAAATGTATAAATTTTATTTTATTTAATACTATATAAATGTTAGTATGTACATAAATCTTCATAAAATTTTTTTTAGTAGATTATTAATTCATCAAAGCAAAGAAAGTAATCAATTCAAACAATAATGGACGAAATGGAAATTCAGCTTATTAGAAATCAACTGACCTCTGAAAATTGTCGAAGTTTTATGAAAAAGAATTATGAGTGCACAATGAAAAGTTCGGAAGAGTCTGTTCATATCAGAAAAGAAGGAGATGGCAAATATGCTATGTGTGATACGGACCAGCAATTCGAAGAAGTTTTTAAATTGTATTCAAAAAGCATTGCTTTTGCTCCACCGAATTCAGAAGATCTTGCCTATGCATATGGTAGTAGATCAACTGTATTGTTTAGTATGAACAAGTATAAAGAATGTATTAAAGACATTGATAGATCACTTAACTGTAATACATCTGATACATCATTCAAAATTCAACTTTTATGTCGGAAAGTTCAATGTTTAGCTGCAGTAGGTTCTTCAGACAGTAACAAAGTATTGGTTGAGACTCTAGATTTTGCAAATACAGTAAAGCATGAAGATTATGAGATTAATATTATTCAAGAAAGTGTGAGGCAAGCAAAGGGAGCTCTAAGCTGCTCTAGTCTACTAAGTATTAGAAAATCAAGTTCTCCAAAAAAAACAAAAGAAATAACTATACCTGAACACTTAGCCATTTTAAAGAAAAACGAATTTTATACAGAAAATGTTTTGAACTCAGTTGCTGTACAATTTAATGAAATATTTGGAAGGCAATTGGTTGTTACTCACAATGTTAAACCTGGTGAAATAATTTATGTTGAAAATCCATACGTTAACTGTTTAAATTTAAATAATTATCATAATTATTGCAGTCATTGTTTTATAAAAACATGGTCTAGTATACCATGTGATAGCTGTAATTGGTGTATGTTTTGTTCTGAAGAATGTAAAAAATTAGCTTGGGCGAATTACCATGACATTGAATGTATTACTATTTCTCATTTGAGAAATAGCAATGGAATTAACTATTGTGATCACCTAAGTTTGAGATGTCTATTGATGGGCATCAAAGAATCAGGAAGCCTTAATAAATTCATAATGGACATGCAGTTACTTGAGGACTTGATAGGTGATTTTTATATAATTCATTTAAGACTATATTTTATGTAAAGTGCCTATAAACTCTATAATTTTTATTATATTTTAGATAAATGTGAACGCAAACAAGATCTTAGTGAAATTTTAGACAAAGAAGGATTTGAAAAAACTAAATTTAAAAGTTTGTATGCTACATGTAGTGAAGTTTCCACAGAAATTTCAAGAAAACATGCTATTAATTGCGCAAAGACTTTAATTATCTTAAGTAAACATACATCACTTTTTGGGAAAAAATTAGAATTTGAAGATTCTAAGGAATTATTAAAAAATAAAAACATAATATTTATTGGTACAATACTTTTAAGATTAAGAAAAATAAGTAACAGATGCATTCATGTTGTAAGTTTGAAATGCAGTACTTTATATTATATATAATCTATAATTACATTCGTTTTTAGAATAGAATTTTTTTTGTAATAGATTCAAAGTGAACAGTCTGTTTGTAAATTTCACAATGATTGGATAACATGTAAGATGAATAATTGTTGCTCAAAAGGTGCTTGTGTACCAGTAGTAACTTCATTTATCAACCATAGCTGCAATCCTAATGTGAAGAAATGCATGACATCTGATAGAAAATTAATTATTTTTGCGTTACAACCCATCAAGAAAAATTCTCAAGTAAGCCTTTATATTATTTACTACAAAGTTTTTCAAATACTTAATATTGATTTATGAATTTCAGTTACTTTTGGCATACCAGCAACCTTTTTATGAAGTTGAAAGACCAATGAGGTACACTTTAATTAGACAAAGTTTGAACTATACTTGTGATTGTGAAGCTTGCCTAAAAAATTGGCCAACTCTTTCTCAAATGTATAAAATGCCTAGGGTAAGATTGATAAATTGTTAAAATTTTAAAAAATTTATTAATACATTTTAGTATGAATGGTAATTTATAGTATTAATTATGTAATAACAATTTTTTCAGAAGGAACCTGTCATGTATGCCATGACCTACAAAAAATTAGAATCAGAACTTTTTGATGAAAATGACACATTAGTAAAATCCATCATGTACAAGAGTGATAAAACTCAATTTAGCCAAGCAACAATAATACATATACAAAGTGCAATGGAAAAGGCTTTAAAAAACTTAGAACAGCCCTCTATTGTTATATGTGAATTAACCATTTGTTTAAGCATGGTATTTGAAAGACTTTATTGTTCAGATTTATCACGTTAATATAATTCATAGGGAAATACATTTGTTATTAATTATATAATCTATAATAATAAATAAATTCTGCGTAAATACTAACTTTAGCAAAAACTGTACATTCCTTAAAATGTAAGTTATTTTTATAAGTTTCTTTTTTACAAAGTTTATGTATAGATATTTAAAAATAAATGTCGTTTAAAAGTAAATGCCTGGATATTCTGTTTTATATCCTACTTGTATATCAACGACAAAATATAATATGAATAAATTTTAATTTCAAAATTTGTAAATGCATATATGACGTAACTATATTATATGCCATCGAACATTCGCACTTCTATGTCGTATGATTCAGGTGCCTGTTTAAAACCTGAGTTTTATCGTAGAAAGTAAAGTGATTATAAAGCGGGTTAGCGGGTATCGTGTCAACACTCGACAGTCGTACTTACTATATTATAGCTGTTTATGAGTATAGGAGAAGGATATACCTACTTAACCCATCCTTGAAATTCAAGTGAGATCGAATATATAAGATCAAGTACCTATCAAAGAATAAGCATAGTAATACTAATTAGTAACTGATCTCGGAAAAGTCTGACAGAGGTTATGTTATGTCAGCAGAAAATTAATTTAAAGTGAAAAATGGGAACAGTTTTATGCGTTATTCACAGTAGGAAAGGATAACAAAGATAAAGTTTAATTTTATGATCATGTAATTAAAGAGATGAATGAAATGTTTTATTCTAAGCTGAATGGGTCAACTTGGTAAATTTGTAATAAGAAAAAAACAAAAAGTGTCTTAATTATTACTTTAAAACGAATAATAAAGTAAATTAAAAATGACAGACCAAGTAAAAAGAAAATTGAGAACTGCAAGTCAGGCAGAGATTTTACGATCTCACCAAAGGGATAATGATTTCATATCACAAATGGGTGAAACTATAACAGATCTCTTACACAGATATAATTTATACAGGCATTTTTCTCGCTTCATTAAATCTGATGTACCAGCAAAATTGCTTTATTTTATTGTTACATCAGGCTTAGAAAATCAAACTTTAGGAGAAGAATACACAGGAATTGTTCAAGCAAATTTAAGAAGGCAAAAAGTTCCTTCTTTAATGGTAGGAGACGGGATTATTTTAATTTTGTAATAGATGCTGATATTTTCAAATTAAATTATTATATGCATAATTTTTAGACAAGGACTCTAGCAGCAATCCTTGAATGCTTTGGTGAACAGATGTTACTGAAATTATTAGAGAAATTTCAAATTTTAATAAATAAACCAGATAATCAATTGACACCACAAGCTAAGGCATTTTTTAATATATTGCTAAATAAATTACGGATTGTCATACCTATTGCAATTTTGGCTCACAGAGGATTATTTTACATTTATGGAAGATATTATAGCATAGGGAGAAGATTGACTGGGGTAGATTATGTTAAGGTACCATTGTTATTTTATTAAAAATATTGATAAATATAATAAATTTTGTTGTGATTGAAATGATGTTAAAATTTTAGGTTTATGGACCACGACCTCATGCCAGTGTAAGTTGGGGTTTAAGAATTTTAGGTTCTGCCACTATTATTCAATGTTTATTTAGACTTTGGCAATCCAGAAACTCGGTAGAAGAAATTATAAATACAGAGAAAGAATTTGATAGTAATTCTAGTAATAGATGTCAGTTATGTTTGGAAAAAGTACCAAATACAGCTACTCCTTGTGGCCATTTATTTTGTTGGACTTGCTTAGCTGAATGGTTGAGAGCCAGAAATCGATGTCCTTTTTGTCGGGAAACTGTGGTTCCTTCAAGAATTGTTCCATTAATGAATTTGTAAATCAAACTACATAATTTACGAAAAATAGTCAAACAGAAATTTGTAAATAACATTTTGTGGGTTTAAATAAGTCAATTTTATACATTAAATATATGTAAGAATTTATACATAAAATTTGAATGTTTTGTTCTTGTCTTTGAAAAAATGGACAAAAAAATAAAAACAAGAATTTAAATCAAAAGTCCGATTTTAATTATTACACAACAAATTTTTTCTTTTCTTCGTATACATATAGCAAACGGTTTATTAAATAAAAAAGAACACATCTCGGAAAATTTCAAGAAAAAGATTTAAAAAAATATTAGAAATCTGCAACAAACGAATAAGCGCCATATGATTCTTATAAAATGATACAACTGTATATAAGGCAAGTATATTATTAAATAATACAATGTTCTCAAAAAATATAATAAATAGTTTTTACTAGGCTAAACGCATCGATAACTAAAAAAAAAACAAAAAAAAAAAAACAAAAAAAAAAAACAACAACATAGTACGTAACAATGAGTTCACACTATGTACAAAAATATCAAGTTTTATTACATTTTGAGCGAAAACGGCTCTCTTCGTATGCGTTTCTATTAGTTAATTGCCTTCCTTCACTTTTATTCACGATAAACAATAATTAACAATTACATTTTCATACAAGATTTGGGAGCTTTCACGCATGATTCAATTTGGCGTCACTTTCTGAACATGGGCGCTGTCGTATACTGTATCCCAACTGTAAGCTGAAAGGTAGTACCTACCAACGAATATAGACGCATATAGAAGAGTATTCCTTAAGAAATTTTCGGACGAAATCTTTGAGTAACATGTACCTATAGGGCGCGAGATAGGTCCTTCCAATGTAATCTGTGGGTAACATCTATAGTTTAGCATAGGCTTTACGTGTTACGGCGGTGTTGCACTACTCGCCCATAAGAAATGTTCTTCTATATATGCGTCTATATTCTTTGGTAGTACGGTCTAATGTCTAAACAATAAAAGATTCTGAAATGTTTGCGAATGCCTGTCGCGGATACAGCATACCTACCAAGTCGCCTATCAGATGCTCAATCACTTGACGAACAAGTAACAATAACGCAATTTTCAAACAGTTTATAATATTCTAGGATAGTGGATTACAATTTTTCTTTTAATTAAGAATTGTAGAAAATCTATTGCTCGATCTATTATGAAGTACATTGCTGAACGTTATAGAAGACATATCTCATCTACTTTGAAACTGTAAGAACTGTATATTTAAAAAGTATTTGTTCAACAGTCATATACAATAAAGTTAATTATGTACAATACTTTGATAAAATTAACAATTCTCAATTCTTTGATTAAAATTCTTAGATACGTATTCCCCATTTTCTTTTCCATAGAAACAACAAAATACGTTTTTATGCAGCAGAACGTAGCGTATGATACGAGCAACCCCGATGGTAATGGTAATAATAATAATAATAATAATATTAATAAAAAAAAGAAGAAGAATAGAAACAATGATACGTAGTAAGAGTGTACGTGAAACGTGACGCTCAAAGAAACAATATGAAGAGAGGGAGAGAGAGAGAGGGAGGGGGGGAGAGAAAAAAAAATATATAATAATTCTGCGCGTGTGAAGTGTGTGGCGTGGCTGCGTTACGTGTTTACGATTCGCGCGGAAGTGGCTGACAACTGTCACGTCCCCGATGACGAGTTACGCTGAATCGAAAGCATCTTCTCGGCGAGGTTGCCGATCATCTGGCCGATGCCGCAGTCCGACTGGTCTTTGAGCCTCAGGCCCACCGTCGTCGTGTACACCTTGTAGAACTTGTTGCGCAACGAGGTCAGTCTGTCGGCGCGCTGAGTCGCCGGGCTGTGCAGATTATAAAAATAGAGGTGCGAATATTAATAAGTATTAGTATTAGTAAGTATTATTAACTGTTTGTCAGGTTTTTTTCTTTTATAAAAGATTTTTTCTAATTTCGAGTAAGAAAAGTATTTTTTCAATGTCATTTTTATTGTGGTTTTTTTTTAATTTTTTTAAGAAAAGGTAAGGTTTTTGTCCTAAAATAGTGGACTTTTTAAATTGTTATTATGAAAATTGGATTATCCAAGTTCCCGCATCAAATAATGCATCCCTAATTTAAGTTTTGAAATGTTTACGTAAATTTTTGTTATATGACATTATACATGCAGTATAAGAATTAAATTATTTTACAAATCGAAATTAGCTAAATGAAAATTACTTCTTAACTCAGTCTACTATTACACTTAGCTGTTTAACGCAATGTAATATATATATTTATCGTATCATTCTCTAAAATCCTCATCAAGTAACCCTATTATTTTCTGAAAACCCTTAATGATTCAACTTTTCATATTTTCAGTAAATTGAATAATCGCGATTTCATCTAAATATTTTAAGTCATTTGAAATATCTAAAATATGATAAACTTTAGCTAATTTCACCTGATAAATAAATATAGTCAACCAATGAAATTATACAGTTTAATAAACACTCCTCAAGTAATTTTCTTCAGTTCAATAAGTGTCTTATTTATTCTAAAAAAATGATGGGAAAGTTTAAAAAAATATATTTAGATCACAGTGCTCACTCTCTTTTCTACCTAAAACTACAAAAACCAAACGAGAAAACTCACTTGACGATCAGAGATTCGTCATCGATCAGCGTCGAGTTACTTTCCTGCGACGTGGTGATGTTGTTCGCTGTCATCATTTCGTACATGCCAACCGTGCTGCTAGCACTGGTCGTGCCTCTTAAACTCCCCGTCGTGCTGATCATTTGCCACGAGCCCCCGGACGACGAGGACTCGTTGCGCTGGCGCACTCTACCTGGGACGGGCACCGCCACAGGTGACGTGCGGTTCGCCATCGGCAGGGGAGACCGCGTGCCACCGTGATTCACCGTGGCCGCCGTCGACGCCGACGTTGACGACGCCGACGTCAATACTGTCGTCGTTGCTGGTGTTGATGCGATTCCCGATGCCGCTGCCATCGCTGCCGCTGATGTCAAAGTGTCTTTGTTCGGCGACGAGCCCCAGTGCACGTTATTGCAGTGATTCTGTGGGATATTGCTGTGGAAAAATGATGCAGATTATTAGATTAAAGGTGCGTCATGCTGAATCGTTTTAAGTTTTTGTTATTTGATGACAGATTTTTATGTTAATGCTGATGTAAAAATGGATTTTTAAAAAATGCTTGGCTAGTATTGTAAAATAGAAACACATATTATTAGTTTTAAAAAAATCAAGCCATTCAAACAATTTTAAATCTTCTTGATGTTTGTAGACTAAACTTGTATTAATTAATAAAAGCAGATGAGCTCGATAAGACATAATATTTCATTGAATATTTCTTTCAAGTATTAAGCCTTCCCCTATAAGCTTACACAACAAAATATTACATCTTTGAGCACATTTAAAATCCAATAAACGAGGAAAAACTTCAATACCCATTGCTCTGCGCATCCTCCTTGTCGTCAATGATGGCGCAGTGAAAGACGGCGGGTGGATTGTTGTCCTGGCTGTCGCGGCTGTTCTGGCTGTTGTTGCTACAGCAGCTGTTCAGACTGAGATTCGAGCTGACGGAGCTCAGGGGCGGGATAAATTCGTTGTCGAACATTACGTTATCGAGCTGTGAGTCGCTGTCATTGCGAGACACATGGCGCGCCCTACTACTGACGCTGAAATCCTCCGAGAGGATGTGCTTGAGGAAGTAGAAGCAGAAGTAGAAGATATCCTCGCCCTTCGCTAGACGATCCTGCAGATCGTGTCCGAACAGCATCCAGTCGTAGGCAACTGTGTAGTAAAGCATCTGAGAGGCGTTCAGTGACGTGTGGATCACGCCGTCCGCCCACAGGCTTATGCGTAGCAGCGAGATGAATAAGGGCGTGCGGTCCCAGCCTGCGTCAATACATTTATTTATTTATTTGTTTATGATATTATTGCAATGTGTTGATGAATTTGTATACTAAAGATAATATCAAATAAATTTTTATTCACCCCGCCACTTAAGTGATAGTTATACAATAAATGAACGTGTTTACCACTTGAATCATCTGTTTTATAATTCCGGTGCATGAGAAAAAGTGGATTTATTATTATTCTGTTTCATATAAACTTTTTTATTTGTGAATAATATTTCTGAACAGACTAACTTTTTTCAAACGGCGTATATTAAGTATTTCGCATTCGGGAACCAAAGTTTTTTTATAATAGATAAGGTCAATTTTTTTTTCTATTTCACAATAGATAAGGTCACTGTTATATTTCTTTATTTCTCGGGATACTCACCAGAAATACAGTGAACGAGGAGGCCGGTGTTGCTATCGTGGAGATACCTCAGGATAAGCTTGAGGTAATTCTGCGTGAGATTGACGAGGTCCCAGTTGCGATAGGAGTCCCAGGAGATGCCGAGCGAGGTGGCGATCGAGTCTGTGGGCACGCAGATCTCGGCGTCGACGTGGTTCTGGGCCCAGTTGAAGAAGAGGCCTCCAGCGAGGTAGTCGTTCTCGCGGAACTCGCGGAAGAATTCGCAGCCGGGATAAGGCAGCGGTATGATCCGAAACTCCGCGTACCTCTTCTCCTTGTCCACTTTCTCCGACGATGTAACGCTACACGATCGATTAATGATTAACTGGCTCTGATTATAGCCGATTTTCTAGTGAATCGCGTACACTTACTTCATGCCGAACTTCACCTTCTTCTTTTCCACCATGAAGTCGATAATTGTTCCTACATTGAGAGCCTTAAGTAATTGAATATCACACTGTCTAACTCTATCGTATAATTGCCACTCGTTTAAATGAATATCTGCTTTATCGACATCACTTGACGTCACGTCGTTTATTATGTCGTTGGACTCGGGGCTACCGAAGATATACAACAGTCCGTGTCTTCCGTAAATCTCTGGACCACTCGATAGCGTGGCGGATCGGCAAATGTACTTGCCTTTATACAGTATAACAGGTAGTGGAAACCTCGAGCGACATCGTGCAAACCTTGCTTTTCGTATGATGTCCTGTAGGTCATTGTCATTCTTATTTTTTTTTTCATCTTTATTATCTTTTTTTTCGTCTATATTATTTTTTGTTTCATCTATATTATTCTTTTTTTCGTCAATATTATTCTTTTTTTCATCTTTATTCTCATTCTTATTGTTTTTTATGAATAAAAGATTTAAAAAAAAAGAAAAAAAAATTATTTGATAAAATTCATAAAATTAAAGATTATTAATTATATGTACAGTTTTCAAAAATATAATAGTTCAAAAGTACCTCAAGTTTTTTGCCTTCGTTGACACTTTCATAAATTGTTTCTGTTGTCTTTTTAGGTGGGGGTTGTGGTGGTGAAGGGTGGGCTGATGGTGGGGGATCATTTTGGTTGTGTGATTTTTCGTTTTCCAAAACTATTAAATGACTGGGATAATGAGCACTTAATTCACCACAGTGATTATTGACTATTGTGTGTACGTAGTCCAAATTGGCAAGTAAAATACATCTCTGCATAAATGCTTGCAACTGATAAAAGTACAATTTACCATTATAATCTATGAGTTTAGAGTAGTATAGAAATGACCTCATGTTATTTACTAAAAATTATTTTAAATAATTTATTATTTACCTTGGAATCTGGATCCTTTGCTCTGTAGGCTGAACTTTTTGCGAATTCACCTATAAGCTCACTTAAATCTTCAATAGTAATGTCTGTCATGTTTGCAACAGGATTCTTGAAGTCTTTTAATTGTAGAAGATGTGTGTAGAGAAATTACGTATCTTTGTTCAGTCAATTTACAATTTCCTGATGTCTGCCAAGGTATTTCATAAGTATGATATGGCACAACTTTCAATGTTAACGACATACCATCACAATTCTTCATTCACTTTATGAAAAATGTTGAACGTTATTTTTACAAAACCAAGCACGCCAGAATTTTTCAGACAACCATCTTTTAAAGTAAAGTTGTAACTGCTGAAAACAAAATATTTTATTATTTTCTGAAATCTATTCAAATTTTCTTTTAATGTTTGCAGTAAAGTTTATTAAACACATATTAACATTTTTATGGTAGCATGACCCATACATGTATTATGAATTATTGTTAATTACTTTCATTTTTATTCTGTTTAGAAAACACTTTAAAATATTCTTACAGTAGAGACTATTACATTTCTTAAAGTATTTGAAAATTGGAGCAAAATTAAAAATTTTATTGTTTCTTTAAAATTTAATTTAATTTTTAAAATATTATCAACATTTCCTTACAAATTAGCTGTTGTGACAGTGTTAAATAATATTTAACTGTATCAATAATAGAAGCAATCTTCTATGTTTAATTTACTCAATGATTAGTCTTGGCACGTGCTTCAATGATTTGATGAGAAAAATTACAACATTGTTTTGACCCTATCAACCCATATCTACCTCAAATTCTATACACACTTATCTTATCAGTTTTAGATTACAGTATAATTACAATATCAATATTCAAAGTACAAATCTTAGGGGTATGTCAATCCACAGATCAATTATTTGAATACCAAAAACTTTTTAATTTCCTACTACTTTTAAATTGTAACTTTTTACTACTAATGCCAAATGCAATCAATACTCAGAGGCAGAATTAAATACCAAAAACTTAATATTCTCCTACTACTTTTAAATTGTAACTTTTTACTACTAGTGCCAAATGCAATCAATACTCAGAGGCAGAATTAAATACCAAACTCTAGCTTTTAACGATCTCCAATCAATCACGCTTAATTTCTCACCAAATCACTTAAACACACTTGTTCAAACAGCCAATGTAGGTCAAGACACTGATCAAGAATGAAAGCACATAACACCCTGGGAGCTGTGGAGCTCTCTTATCAGGGGCCCCGACACCGCCAAGCAGAGCACAACAAAACAGTACGCATGAAGTAACATGATCATCGTCATCATCACTGATGGTGATAAGGCCAGATCTTTACGCTCCCATGGCCACTGTCTTGATAACTCCAGCATCACCAGCATAACCCAGCACAGCGAATATCACTAACCACGATAAAAATAAACAAAGCTCCAGCATTCTAGAGGGGAAAAAAAGAACTTGAACTCGCACGCACCTCAACTCACACACGGCGTAGCTGCATGCAAAGTGCGTCGCAGTTGTCTGTGTGACGATGCCCTCGTGGTTGCGCGCGCGCGTGTCTCGTGGCCGTAGCACAGGGTACAGCACACGCGTCGACCTAACCTCTCTCTCTCCTTCTCTCTTCTGTATCCGAGGGAACAAGCTTCACCATAACCCAAACAACTCTTCCAAAACACTCTTCTTCGTCTTCTTTACACTTCTTTTCTACTTTATAGATTGTACGCACTCGAAGCTCAGTTGTATTTTAGACACTGGATGAACGAGGTCGAGATATAGTGCGCGCGTCTTTTTCGCGCTGGGAGAATCGCGAGCAAACTGCGCTGCTAGCTGCCTGCTGCGTGCGTGCATGTGAATGGACGCAGGTGTGCGCGTCGCGGGACTGCGTGACGTAGCGCGAGGAGATTCGACGTCACGAGCGAGGATGCTGGGAGGTTTCGGCTGCGAGGCGATGCGCGATTGGACGATTTCGAATATATGGGTGTGTGGGCTAGTTTTTTTGTGTATACGAACTACGAAGGGATTTAAAGATATAACGGTGTATGTATGTATATGTATATATACATATATACGTATAGGTATACGAAGTGGATGTGGGTTTGGGGAATTATGAAATCAGGGCGGGGTGATCGACTTTGTGGAATGTGCAGTTGGTGTGGGAATCCGGTCGGATGTGTGTATATATATATAGGGCTTACATGCTTTTTTTAGTTTCAAATGGGGGAACTGAGCATTCGGAAATTAAGGTAGTGATCCGGTAGTGACACGGTATATATTAAGAATGATGAGAAAGTGTTTTCGAACGATGACAATTTTTTTAATTTTCAATTAGATTTTTTCGAGTTTGTTTTCGTAATTGTTTAATTTTCAATTGTCAAAATTTATAATATTAACATAAGTAGGAAAACCTACGCTGTAGTGAGAATGCTTTCTTAAAGAGAAAAGCTTCGCTAATTTTTATTATTTTTTTTTTATTCGACATAATTATATGAAATAAAAAATTATATAAAAATACCTATATGGTGACTCAGAACGAATCAAATAAATTTCTATTTTTAGATGTCGAGCGTTTATTTATTTATTTTTTTTTTCGAATCAATTTTATCGGTGTATTTTCTTTAGGATGGATATAGAAAGTATGTATGTACGTCATTATTTTTAGTACAAAAGATAAAATTAAAATTTGGATTTAAAAAATCGTTTGTTTATCGAAAAAGCTATTAAAAAGTACATCCCCCTGTGGGTCGTATGTATGTACATAACTACAGGAAAACAGTTTCTTTCAAATTTTTCACCACCCAATATGACCCCTACAGCACTTAAAGTGTAAATATTCTTTCATGGTTTCAAAATCGAATTTACTTTACTATAATTGTATTTTAAAATTGCCTTTTTTTTGTAAATAAATTACTAAATAAGCTTAACATAATAAAATGCATATCTCTGAAGGAAATTATCTTAAAGAATATATAGCTATTTTTCTTATCTGTCTGTAGAACGAACAGCTACAAAAAATTGTTGTATCTCAGGTATTTAGATTTTTTTTTTAATAAAAAAAAATTCGAGTTGTGATAATTTTCATTAAAAGCTTTTCCTTTGAAAAAACAACGAGTCATTTTATTATTGTCAATAATATATTATAAAGGGTTTAATGTTATATAATCATTCGTTATTATTTAGACAATTATTAGCTAGTTTTACAAATCCAGAGAGTGCACATATATGAATTTGGATAATAAATTTGGAGTGATTATGAAACCCGATTTATATAGTACCTGCGAAAATTAAACTCATTAGAATCAGTTCTCATGATCCTATTTTCTCAAGACACAATCCAGATGTCTATATATAAAGTATGTATTGTTTTATCACAGAAAATATCTATTCAGTTTTGTAGAAATAAGCAAAAAAAACTATAATAGTATAGGGAGTGAAAGCTTCAATTCAAGCTTTGGTTCTTTCAAAGAAATTGACAGAAATAGATCAAGAATTTTTTCCAAAGAGTGTGCACACGCTTCTCTTTGTAAATTTCTCTTTTTAAATTTAACCGCTTTTAAATATTTGATTATTCTATTTCCATTGCTATAAATTGATGTACGCGCGTGGTTGTTATTATCTGCACTAAATTATACGCTGAAAATTAAATAACTATATAAAATATCTTCTTCAAAACTAATGAAATAAGTAGTTGTAGGCTTATATATTATAATTGAGTTAGCTACCGATTTTCTGATTATTTCAGATATTGATAGAGAACGAAAAAAAAAATTAGGCCGTGTTTTTTCTTTTCTTATTTAGATAATAATTTCCAAAGTTACATAGCAATTGGAAAGTCGTGTGACGTAGTCACTTCGATAATGTCGATGTGACGTCATTTACATGTGTAGTATAGCTATATATGTATATATCAAAAATTTCATACCTTCAAAATACTGTATCTTGAAAATTATTGGTCGAATTAAAAAAAAAAAAAAATACGACCTCATTATATTTTAATTTTCTTCTAAATGAAATTAGTTAAATAAATAAATAAAATAAATAAATAAATAAGTGAAAGAAAAAAATTAAATTTTTTTTTGTAGCCAACCCAATTCATTCATTTTCAATGATTTTTCGTATTAAATTCTTTTTATTTCATTTCAAGTTTATAATAATTATTTTGAAGACACTCAGATTCTCTAGAACAAGTTCTTAGATCTAATTATTGAGCTACGTCATTGCACTTGATGCCTCCAATTCTAAGAAATTCTTGAATAAGTAAACAATAACTTATATATGAAGCTAATTTTAAACTTTTTATTTCATTCTGAAGTTGTTGACAAGAACTTTTATTCATGTATTTTTTCAACTAAAAGCTCGAAGAAAAGTTCGATCTTGCCCTGCTAAAAATGTTAACTAACGGTTGGCGAGCCGTTGGCCAATTTTGAAATTAAAAACGTCACACCATGAT
>UXGD01003084.1:0-22065 GCA_900474315.1 Torymus auratus | reverse complement strand
GTCATTAAGATGAAATTAGCCAATTGCATTAATACATTGATCGCGTGAAAGAACTAAAAATTGATCAATTGCTTTACATAATTATTTATCGTGGTTTTAACGTAAAAAAATAACTTTTGGCATGGACCTACGACCAATACAACCTTAAAGAAGAAAAAGCTCTACTTACCCGTCAGCATGAGTGATACATGCACAGATGCGACGCTGTAAGGGGAATTTCGTACACAAAGAGCATAGGCAAGCCGGCGATGCGCCTGCACTTGATTAACTTAGATAATGCGCGCCCTTGTTCGGATCTAAACTGGGTTAAAAAGAAGAGACGTCGCTGAACAAAGCGACATTCAGTCACGATGGGAATTGATTATTTTGATCGCGGGTCAATAGATGCATAATGGAAATTTATGGAAAAAAATTCATTTAAAAAGAAGAGTTGAATAATTAAAAGTTACAAATTTTTACCGAACTTCTGAAAATATTCTCGGCAAACTGTTCCATTTTCAAAATTCGTACATGGTCTGAATTCTGGGAATATATTATAGGTGAAAAAATGGTTTCCGAAAAATTACCATATTCTACTTTGTAAAGTAATAACAGACTACTATGTGGAAGTCCAAAGAAATAATAAAATGTTATCGGAAACTTTACAACATGTATATATATTCTAAATTTCCAAAAAAATAGGGCAAATTTTCCCATACTATTTCCAGTGAAAGTTGCCATGCATAAAATTTGTAGCTTTCTACAGTCCGCGCTACCGTTTTATGAATCGATTTAGTAATATATTCAAAATTGTTTGTAACTTAAACATTTTTCAGCGACATTGATTTTTCACTAAAAAAATATTCCCCGAGTATTACTCTTTGTCACACGTTACACACGCATATATTAGGTATACAATTATATTTCATAGCCGCATTTCTCTCACAAACAGTTAATAGACCTCACCTCACTTTCAGCACCACGATCATCGCTGCTGCACAGTAGCCCGCGCGAAAGGACTCACCTTCTATATACCCACCCACTCACTGATTCTCCTCTCTCTCATATACACGACGACCGTCCACCGTCACGTATATAGCAGACGACGTCGCGAGCGCCTGAGCAGGAAAAAGAGTGGCTCTGCGCGCGCGCAAGCGCTCTCTCTCTCTCTCTCTTGCTCAGCAGCCGCGCGAGTGTATCGCGAGGAGAGCAAGCACACGAGTTGTGCAGCGGCTTTCGTGAGCGCCTGACGTACGTACATATATACATGCCCATAGCTCCCGTCATGTGTATGTTCTAATCGGCGCGCTCGCGTGTTCTGGTTATATAGTATACAAACCTCTTTCTTCGCTGGCCGAATGTAGACATCAAAGAAGGTGTCGCTTTGTTTTGTTTATTAGTTTTGTTAAGAGAGCTTGTGTGGTATTGTAGGATTATTGTTGCCGTTGAAGAGAATTGGAAACGTGTGATAAGTATAAAAATTCACCGCTGTATATTGACGGTATAGTGCGCAGGTCTTACTTATATATACGTATATATCGAGATATCGCTGGATGAACATGAGTGATTTTTGCGCGGCGCGCGAGTGAGAAAAAATGGAAAGCAGACAGAGGTTACGTGGGAAACGCCGGCAGACTTAACCTCCACAGTGTATACATACATACGTACATTATACGCAGAGTAAAGTGGACAAAGAGAGAGGGACATTCGAGGTAAAGAGAGACACGACAGTGCAGCAGAAAGATGAGGGATTCGACGATAATCACGCACGCCGATGTTTACAACGAGCTGCCGAGCACCTCCACCGCTGACAAGTAAGTGTACAGCTTTGTTTCACTTGTTTGCGCACCCATAAGCGCGCGCTTTCGTTTATTGGAATGACAGTTGAATATTACTATTGTAATTTATGTGAAAAATCAGCGCGTCTGCCGTAGTTTCCTTCCACTAGACTTTTTTGTAATGTATGTGTGTATGTATATGCGTGTTTCTTGTTATCGGATGGATAATAAACCGCTCGTGTCGTGGTATATAATTCGTCGGATTGATGTTTTTTGTTACACGAGAAGCCTTGCTGCTTCAAGTTTGTTTCTCCTTACCATTGATAACGATTGCAAAGTTTTATCTATCTATCAAAATGTGATGTGCGATTCTGTTGCGCAATGTTTTTGAGAGCAAAAACTATTTTTTTTTCTTCTCTTCGTTTGACTTGTAGAATGAAAATGTCGCAATTCTTTTATCGAGAGATGTATGGGACACGCGACGCGAATAATATTTAGTGTCTGTGTATACAGTTGCAATCTGTCGAATAGCCACAACAACAATTCATAAAATTATGTTATATACTGGGCATGAACCAAAGGCTCGTAACAGGGCTACATAAAGCATGTTAAATTGACAATAATTGATAGCCAATCAGAGCCTTAGTGAGAGAACGCGACACATACAGTGTATCCAATGTGACGCTGAATCTCTCATTGGAATGGATACGAATAAATTTCGCGTGTCGAGGTAGAAAAAAAATGTCTCAGTTAATCTTATGGAATAATTTAGGATAATATATCCTAAAAGAAATGAAAATTGAAAGCAAACTGTTGGAATGGCAGAATTGCGTCGCTGTAAAACAGTATCCGCTTGTTCAATCCGTGCAATAAAAATGTAGAACGTATACACGGCTGTAAACGTCGCTTAATAGAAACATATATAACGTTTTATATTGACTCCGAGAGTCACATTAATAATTGAACTAGCAGAGACAGTCACTGGCAACTTATTATTATTGTATTAAATTAAATTGCAATAAATATCGATGACAAACACTTGGAAAAATATAGTTATTTTTATACTTCATAAATTAAGATCCGAATCGCAGAATAAACAAGAAAAAAAGGACCGATACGTAAGTATGTATCTTTTAAAACATTCGAGTATGAGCAAGTTAAAACCAATGATGAAAGAAATGACTCAAGAATGACTTTCACGCTTAACTTATTTGTTGACAATTTTCTTTTTTTTTTGTCCTTTTTTTACCGCGTTACCCTAACCGTAGATGCACTCACTGGAGCGCAACTCTAAAATGTCTTTTTCACCTACCTCGGAAGCCCACTGGCGTCACGAAACGCCGACCACGTTTTTGGTATATATCCGTTTCAAGTCTTGGCCAAGAAAGCGTGAAAAAAGTATTATCATTCGGTAGCAACGATCAAGTATTTCCCAGACGAGTTTTTGTTTTTTTTTATAAATGTGGATAACAACAGCTATATAATACAGGTATTTTTAAACGCCTCCGTGTCCATGAAAATACGACGATATCAGTTATGAATATGAAATCGAGTGATGGTATAATAGACTCGGATGAATATGAATAAAACATATAAAACTAACGCGTGTACAACATGCAAATTTTGGGCCAATAAAAATACTCGAGCTTTTAGCGATGAGTAAATGTTATAAGGAAATGCCTTTGGTAATTTACTTTTTGTCAATAACCTCCGTTCGAAAAAATTGTATTTCTTAAATACGACAAGCCGCGCAATCGAGTGAAACTTCTATATATATAACCTTCCGCAATCGTTAAGAAATTCCGTCACATTCTAGAATTTAGTAAATTTTACACAAAAATATTCCGCAAAAACTGTCGTCATTTCACAAAAACGTGTATCTAGAAAAACGATCGTTTCTTGTAAGTAATGCTTGCCACCGAAACCATACCAAATGTGAACGAGGAAACAGAAGAAGTGTATATGCGGCAATCGTCGCCGAATTTGGCGTCCTAAACTGAGCAGGATGAATCCGACTTGACCTTCTCGGCCATTGAACGTAAATTTGTGCGTAATCGCTAATTTTCAAATAGTTAACTTTTACGACTATATATTAAAAAATAAAGGTAATTATCAAACTATAAACTAAGCTAATAAAGTACGATGAATTCGCAAGTCCTGTAATTCCAGTATTTAAACAATCGTCAATTCCGAACGCCTGGACTATATCCCGCAAAACTTGTAAAAAGCAAGCGACACCAGACGAGCTCTCGAATCTGCATTGTTAATTCCTGCTCATTATCCTTTCGTCCAGATGTGACAACGACGTCAAGGCCGCGCGTGCGCGTTCTCTTAATTGCAATCACTGGTCACTAGCAAACGCAGTTGTTGCCACTGAACTATGTGTGCACACCTTACAGGCGAAGAATTATTCATAATCCAAGCCTTTGGAACATCGTCGAAGTGCTTTTTAGGGTCAAGAGACTCTTCTGGTTCTGTTCCTCGCGCGTGTATACAAACGTCACGAAATGTTCCCACGAAACGAGATTCTCCGATATAAGACTTTCACGTCGAATATGTGAATCCAGACAGAGTTTTCTCCCGTTGAAACGTATCTAGAAAACGTTTTATCTATCGTATATCTTTTTTTTTCATTAAACATGTGTATGTATACGTGACTTATGTGCGTGACTTCTGCGCAGTGTTGGTTCAGAAAGATGCAAGAGTTGCTAACTGTGTTTAATTTATAAACAGAGTATAGGAGAAGTAAATTAATAGCAGTGTAGGTAATTGAAAATGGAAGAACATAAGTTTCATCAATGCTAAGAAATTTGATCTGCAATATATTTTTCTTCGAGGAAGTTCGTTAAGTTAATAGCATGATATAGAATTTTCCTATATCACACTTTTACTGTAAAAAGTTGCGACATTAGTTTGAAAATGTATGTCCATTTATTGGCTATTTTATATCTTCGAAGAAAAATTTTCAATTATCTCTAAATATTTGAAAATGTTTCGACTGAATTTCTTTGTCATCTTTTTTCAATCAATTGACAATATTGTATTAGGTATATTATTACAACATAGCTTTTAATCTTGACATAGCATCATAGCAATGACTGTGAACATTAGCTGACGAAGAACTAATAAAGTTATATATAACATTTCCAAAGAAACAATTCTAATTCACTTAATTAAGGATTCCTTAACAGACCATTAAACAACCACAGCTTGGCTGTGGTGAACCTTACAATTATCAAATCCAATCTTTCACAGCTCCGCAAACATCTATATACCGATGACACCACACATCGTCGCTCCCCCTACAATTTTTACTCATTCTTTTTCCCTCGGACAAAATGAAGACGACAAAGTAGTTTCTTCGCACGCAATGATTCTGCGCATCTGCCATTTGCATTAGCGCTTGCGCGCATACACGAACACCGCAAAACCACAAAGACTAAAAAATTATTATACACCAACGACTCTCTCTATATATACGTGTGTGCATGCGCACGCGTCGCTAAGTCGTAATACTGCTTTTTTCTTTCGCGACCGCGCATGCGATATTCTGAAATACGCAGAGGTATATACACGAATAGTGTGTGTATATACGCGCGGATTTGACGTAGTTGTGCACAGGTACTCGCAGAGTCAATAAATGAAAATCCTTGGGAGAGCTTTATGAAGAGGGTTTAATAGCGCGGTGGTGGCATACAAAAAAAAGAAGGAGGACGTGCAGGCCACCCTCGTGATGGCCTTCTCTGATGTATGTGACATTTTTGAGTAAATATACTTACGCACTGCGCGAGCGCGCTCGGACTTTTCGAAGTGCTTCGTCGTAAATTTTTCACTTGTATATATATATATAGAGAAAGAGAGATAGTATGTGCGCGGTCGAGCTGAGACTGTACATTTCTGCGGGGCTTCTTTATTGCTAATTTATGTCGTGGTTCGTTTGAGCTTCGGTAATTTTATCTGATCGCGATAGAAAGTACAAGTTCGGCTATTTGCTAATGAATGCTAGCTAAGTTTTCTGTAAAAAAGGTGTCAGAACTATTACTATTTTAAAATTATTTCCGATGTTCGTAACGAACGAAATATTAACTTGGAGTTTCTGATTTTAGTTATAGAATACGGTCTGAATGGTTTTAGTGATGACTGCAAGAGTGAGAACCAAATCGATACAATTATTATTATAATTTGTTGGATGTGTTGAATGGAAATGGCAAAAATCTTTTGTTCAAGCTGCAAACGTTGAAATTTTATGTACCACACTTTTTCACGGTTCTTTCACGATTCCTAACTATTTCCTAGGCATCCTTTTAAAATCGACCTCGCCACTCGATTGAAAGAAGCACCTGTGACGCTTCCCACACCGCAGTCACCTCTCCGCATTTAAAGGCCCGCACATCCTCCCGAAAACCTCCGAAAAAATTCTCGCTAACGTGCCATCCGATAGCCATCACGTCTACTCTATAACACACACACGTGTCACGCACATGCACACAGTCATCAATAGAGCGCGCAAACCCGATACATCGGCAGCACCACCGCGACGACGTTACATCCATATACGCGCGTGGCGGCTCTGGGTGGAATGCCGTTCGGTGAGATTTATCGTCCTCGTTGCGCGCGAGGCGACCAAAAGCTCGCGGTTTAATTAAACTATTACAGGTTCTCTTTTGTTCAAATGTCTCTGTATGTGTAATTCTAAAAAAAATGTCCCCTTACTCGGTCGTACAAACGACGGAAACAAAAAGTTGAAGCACTACACCTCTGCAATAAATTTTTCTTGTTCTATATAGGTCATACACAAGAGAAGAAAAAATTGTGAACATATAGGAAAACGGTCTTGTGACAGTTGTGACCGCACATGGGAAAATGAATGAAAAACGGTTATATAGATAACCACCTATATAAAAGTAGATGAAAAGTTAATTCAATTTAAACTAAGAATCATTAAAATCGGAAAGTTCTGTGATATGTTACATGCAATTAAAAATTTCGAAAAACGACAAAAAATGATGAAAATTTTAAGAATTACGTAAATTTGTTGAATATCGCTTATTTTTTGTCGTATTTCACAATTTTCACATGATGCACATAGCTTTCCTTCTACTTTAAATTTTTTTCTTGTTGAAATTTTATCCTTTCTTGTATGAACTATACCACAAGAAAAAATCATTGCAGTAAGTACGCTTCAACATTTTTTTTGCTTCGTTTTTACGACCGAGTTAGGAGAAATTTCTTTCAGAATTATTACACATACGCGCTAGAGGATCGGATTGCAGGAGAGAGGTGCGAGATATATTGTTTCCGTGAATTTAGGGAATTTGCGGTGTGTGGTTCGTGGAATAGATGATGTGCTGTCCTGCACAAAGGTGTCAGAAAGTTGTAGCGGGAATTGTATAGTAAAGATTGGATACGGGAATGGTTCTCGTTAGACGCTGATGGCTCTTGTAATATATTTTTGCGGGACCGCTGCGCGAATAAATGAATATTCTTAAGCGATTTTCAGCTTTCCCGATGTATATATGGAAACCTACAAAAGTGGGACGTTCGCGTTGTTTATGGCTTTTCTTTCGTCCGTGCGTTTACCTCGTATACGGCATTATTGGCTTGGATTGAGCTATTTCGCCATTCAACTACACTCACGAATGTGCCAACGGATACTGCTAAAAGTCATAGAATGCTTAGAACATTTACCATATAGTTGGCACACGTCAAGCTAAAAAACTAATTTTCTCCAAACTAAAACGCATACAGAAGAACGAGCTGAAACCTAACTACCCACCTGATCTCCAAATCTTCAGCCGGTTCATTTAACCGCGCCATTAAAAAATCTCCCATTAAAATCTTCCCTCCCCCGTAAATAAATAAAAGAAAAAGTAAATAAATCTCCGTCGCAAAAAGAAACGCCGACACAGCCTTCTCTCTCTCCCTCTGTTCTTGCGCTCGCGCCATAGTATAAAGGACGACGTCGGCGACCGGGAGTTGAAAGTCTGTCTTCTTCTCCCTCTCTCTCTCTATACTCCCTCGACTCTCCTTATTTCGCATGGGTTCACCGAGCGCGCGCGGTTCGCAAACCGGTTCGCCGTCGCCGTGTGCCGGTATATATTGGCCGCGTTTACATGCGCGCTCTTTAAGAAAGGGACATGACTTATACAGCCGCGTATGTATATATACATAAATGCGAGAGCGAGTGAACCGCGAGAGAGAAAGAAAAATCCGCCGACTTTCTCCGGGCGATTATGCTTCCGCGGTGGTGTGGTATGCGCGCGTCTCTTGCTCGCGCGCCGTTTTTGCGCTCTCTGTCAGTCCATGTGTGTGCTACAGTATACACCGAACAATAAGCGGAGAAAAATTCCAATTCCCTCGTAGCTCTCTGTGTAGCTTTCGAGAGGCGTGCTTTAAGTATATATAATGTTGCTTTTAAAAACGCCTTTATTTCTTTGGTTGCGCGCGGCATTGAATTTATTCTGTACAAGAGTCATGCTTGAGAATTATTAAAAATATATAAGTATTGCCGCAAGCTTCGAGCAACTTTTGCTCGGATGATAAATTATTGTTGTTTTAACTTTTTCTCTACAGTTGCCGCATTAACGATATTATAAGTTTCTTGAAAGTCATCTCGCGCGTCGTACAACTTGGGCTTTTTCCTTCGCTACATATATATCAATAAGATGAAGAAGAGGTCTCGGAATCTCAGTGCCACGAGAGTGCAGAGCTTTTGGTGTCACTTTTCAATCAGATTAACAGGAACCCATCGGCTTATATAATTAGCAGCGCATGTCGTAATAATACACTTAAAATCTCAGTTTATCTTCGAACGTCGTTTTCTTCGCTTCGCGGTTGACGAAAATTATTATTTCTCATTTACGTTAAAATGTCAAAGAACCGTATCTAATATTCATTCATCGCACAGAACGTCATTAAATTTCATTCTTCGCGGCTCTCGTCTTTGAACTCACCGTCACAGCATCGTGTTCTTCCAACACATCAGCCGCACAGTTCCACGATAAAGCACCGCGAAGGTCCGGTCTGTTCCCGCGCGCGCGGCATTATACACAATCGTATCAACACTTTTTGCGCATTACTATATTATATACACCGACCTTAAAGCTACGTCCAAAAAGGAATGGATTTTTCGCGACGATGAAAATGTATATATAATGACTGGTGATCCCCCGAAGCTAATATGCAAAAAGCAGCCGATCGATCGAATGAGTCATTTGCCGATGACCGATTTATACTTTTGCGCTGTTAATGAGAAAGTATATAACGAAAGTTTATTATAGAATGTGCTTGCGATAGAGAGAGAGAGCAAGTGACATTGAATCTTTCATACGCCGTCCGAATACAACAACTGCGTCCTGTTACGAAACCCACCGCCTTATTTCCATCATAAAGAACCATCAAAACACACACACACATACATATACAAATACACTCCGTCAATCATACGCACGCACGTGTAAACCTCACCGTGACTCTTGATTCCTCTCAGAGCCGAATGATAAATCACTTCATCTCGGTAGGCGAAGAAAACTACATAACTCTCAAGAGTATACTTCGAACTCTGCGCATACGTTACAGTAATTCTCTCTCTCATCCCAGTGTCAAGTCCACACACCGCAGCGTACTTACGTACGCCTTGCGCAAGCTCTCTCGCAGGTAACGCGAGTAGCGCTGTAGCCTCGCCCTCGGACGGCGGCGACGGCGGTTATGGGAGCGGAAAGCGCATAGTAGCGGTGTGTATACAGAGAGAGCCGCTGAATGAGAGCGAGATAGGTTTGCCCGTAGGTGAGGTGCTAAGGAGGTTTTAACGAGGCGCTCTGAACGAGGCGTCAAACTCTTGGTAATTAAGAGGTTGCCTATATATATTGTAGGTAAAGATCTGTGGCTATTTGGGTTATCCGGAAATTCCCGAGATTATTCGTATATGTTTAAGATTTCCTTGATATCTTGGCAGGTGACTAATTACTGGTTATTTATCATTGCATAATCGAACACAAACTCCGCGCGTGTATAAAAACATCATAAGTCTAACATTTTTACTACTCAAGTTCATGAGTTTTAAATTTCGCGTCGCTCGTGCACACACTCCGCAGGCAGCGCACCGCAAAAACATAATATATGCATCACGAGGGCAAAAACAGGAACTCAAGTAAATTAATCTGGGCAGTATATAGTACACAGAGTCGTCGCGAGTGCATGAAATCATACCATAGCGCACGCAGGCATTTAGTCCCTCTTGAATGTAACACACAAGTGTACCCTCGATGTATTGTATACAGCAAGATTTGAATAAGGTATTAATAGGCCCGCGCGCATTGAGAAGTGAATAGCTCGCTCTATCCTCGCGCCGGAGAGAAAAAATAGCTTATACACCGCCGCGGCGGTCCGGAAGTTGGTTCAGGAATAAAGTCTCGGGTGCGGTGTGGTGAAGCTAGCGCACATATACGCCACCTGCTTCCTCGCATCCGACTTCTTTTTTCTTTCTCCTGTCTTTTCAATCTTCACCATAACACGATACACTACTAAATATATATTTAAGTGCGCTCGCTCGTCTATATTATTATTTTCGTTCGAATCGAATACTTTGCTGCGCTATGAAAAATGGGAACAGAGGCGGCACTCTCCGATTGGAATATTGAAGACGTCGCGCAACAACAGCAACATAACGACGTCGCATGACGATGGGCGAATCTTGGTCACGCGGCTATAAAGTAAATAAAGCCGCACAGTAGCCCCGCGCACGCTCGAGTTCGCCTTTACTTGTGTGCCGCGCATTTCCGGCGAGTGATTGCAAGATTACTCTGTCCCTCGTCGGTGGTTCGTCAACCTCCCAAAATTTTTACGACCTCTTTTTCTACTTACACTACTACTACTACTGCTGCTGTCGCTACTACAACTAAGGTGCGACCGGGGAATTTCTCCTCTCCCTCGCGCGTCGTTTGGATTTTTTCGTCGGGCCCACATCCCTTTTTGTAACTTCGCTCTCCCCCACGACTGGCCTTGACCTTGAACCACGCGCGGCTTCTCTCCACGCGCCAGTATATCCTTTCGCTATGCAGAAGAAGAAGAAGAGGTGGAGGAGAAGAAGAGAAGAAAGAGAGGCAGGATAACTCGCGGAATTTCCTTGGAGCAGATCTGGAGAGAGAGAGAGGAGCGAGAGGCGAGACACCGGGAGCCTAATGGCGCGCCGCACTGGAGTTACGCCTGCGCCTCCTGCGCTTACGCGCGAGCACGTCTGAGAGTAAGAAAGAGAGAGAGGAACGAGTCGGGGCTACTAATTCAATCCGGAGGCCTAAAGCCGAGCAGAGCGAGCGAGTGTATGTAGAGAAGAAGCTACTGCTGTGCTTGCTATAGTGGTGAGAGCTATAAATTATCAAGTTGGAAAAGTTTGGTAGGGATTTTCTTTTTTGGTTGGGGAAAAATGACTGTACTGATGATTTGCGGGTTTTGTCGAACAGACAAATGTATAACAGTTTATCGTTCTCTGTTTTTCAAGATATGTATGTTCGAAGATAATACTTGTGAGACAAATTTATACATACATTTCAAAATTGCATCATTCTGTCAATTAACTAATCTATAATGTATAAAGAAAGATAGCCACCAGTATCGAATCGAAATTTCCAATCGACTTTATAGCGTTATCAAAAATCTATTATTGGCAGAGATAACAATTTAAGATTATTTTTGAAACTTGAATCTCATTTTTTGCATTGAATTCTGATTTCATTTGTCTTCAATATGCTACTTTTAGAACATCATTTCTGTGACAATAATTCCTATTTCACCTTCATTCGCGAGTTTGTAAATCCGATTAATACATTGTTTTGACTAATCTCGCAACCTTGTACAACTAAAAGACGTAGCCATAACATGTAAGAAGAATAACAGAGCCGGCCTGGAAGTGTTATCAGAGGACTTGAACTTACGACTATACTGACACTAGAAAGACTCTAATATTGTACTTAAACTTTTCATCTTGATATTATTTGCGGAAGTTTAACATAATTTTTTATGCGTTTCAAAGGTGTAATCTACAAGCTAATAACTCCAAAGTCATTGTAAATTTTTTGCCAATTAAGAACACAAGGATCACATTGAATCCAAGATTAGACATCAAAACAATGAATCCGCACGGCGAACAGAAAATCTATTGTTACGCTTGATTTGTCCAATGTTTGCTTTTCAAAATATATATTATGCCTTGTTCTGTTACTAGACAATATGAAAAACGTGATTGTCAATGAACAATACATTTTCTCGCTTTCCGCAGCGGCGCTACATGCAAAACTAACGACACTATATAGCTGTCGTCTTTGCAAAAAGCCTTTGAAAATTTACGCACGACGTATTGCCTTTGCGGCACTTTCCATACAATTTCGAGTTAGAAATTACCGCGGCTTTGCGTAACTCCCGACAAAAGTAAATATCGCGTGAGCTGAGATATATTTATTATTCCTCGTACGGGATCGTAAGTAACATCTCCATCGTCACGCGAGTAAGTATAAACAGAAACCAAAGCCCCATTATACGACTCGTTATTTTCTTTTTCCAAATGCGAGGTATATCAAATAAAACCTTAAACGTTTTACAATACTGTATTACACTACCGAGTCACTGTATATTCTCGCCTCGGCGCAGCATTACCAAAAAGAATAACAAAGCTTACTTGGGTAAAACTTCTGTGTACTTATATATGTGCAACGAATGCAGCTTAACTCTCGACCTGGCAACAAAATCACGAGAAACATTATATTCCCTGCTCATATTTTTCTCTACGCTGCGCGCAGAGAGTTTGTTACTCGATACGCCCTGATACCATTGTCCAACCAAACGAAAAAAAGCCTCCTTTAAAAACTAAACAAACAGCTTGGCTTTCAACTCGTTAAGCATCTTACAACTGAACCACAACGTCGATACTCGACCGATTTGGGATTCTTCTAGTGTCTCTCTCTCTTTCCCTCTTACGTATTGCAACCTGCGCTCGCGCGCGCGTCTAGCGTACGTAATATACTTTTACGAGCGTGTGTGCGTGCAGCTGTCGCAATGATGTAATCGCGCACACGCGAGCTAGCGAACCAGTGCCGATCTCCTCTCTCTCGCGTGTGCCAGTTTATCGCGCGCCGCTCGCCAGAGTTGTTATATATATATGGTGTATAGATACAAACCTTATAGAGTGCATTTGCAGCGGCGAGGGTTTTTGAAGTTGGAAGGGAAGAGAGGGGATATAGAAGGAAAGTGCGGGGTTCGGCTTATGCCTGTGTGCGTGTGAGGAGTGGTGAGAAAGGTGTATAAGAGAGGTGAGGAGTAAGTGAGCGCGTGTATTTGTGCTGAATTTCAATGAGTTTCGGGTATAGAGCCAAGACATTTTATTATGGAATTTTCAGTACTTATTCAGGAGATTTCGGAGGAATCGGTATAAATGTGGTTACGTACTTTAGACATTGATTTTAACTAGTTTATTCTCAAAATTTTAATTTAATCAGACATAACCTATACTGATACAATAATGAAAAATTGTTTAATTCTTATAAATATGAATTTCACAAAGTTTTTCTTGAACTTTTAGCTAAATCGGTCAATTGTATACAGTGATAACTAACCACATAACTTCAGCAATAAAACATGACCACGAGAATTTTCACACAGTGTGTACTCTACAGCAACATCGTCAAGATGTGATGCTGCGTAGAAAGCTTTAAAGTGACGCGTTTTTATCGCTAAAGTTGTTGATCTTGACTGATTTACACTGGCACGATTCCTCTGAAGACTTCTACAAAGTATAATCAAGTTCATTATATTTTTGAAATAAAAAGCTCAGTTTGAAAATAAAAGGAAAATCTACAAATACACGTACGCGCGCAGCGTTTAATTCCAAAAGTCAACGTGTACGAGCGTCGCGAAATTACGACGGTAAAACTGATTGCAAAGTCCTTTAGTGGACACACACTATCGCCGTGATTGTTGTCGCCGTATAGTAGTAGTAGTAATAGTAGTAGCAGTGGTAGCGACTCGCGGGAGGCCTTGAATGCGATGCGATCGGTAATTAACCCAATGAGCGCGCCGGCAAATCAATTGGCTGGGACAGCTGCTCTGCCACCGAGGAATTTGAGAGACGAGAAAAAAGCATGTTGTTTTTTTTTTCCATGGCGTGCGCTCGTTGAATTATCGTTCTTGAACCAGTTTGAATTTGATTCCTAATATATAGGTATCCTTGCTTATAGGAAGAAAGTACCAGACTTTCACTTCGTAAGTGTATATATATGATTCTTCAATTTTCGATAAACGGTCGCAAGGAAATGCCGAAAATACCTCTTAGACCTGTCACTGTCGGACTTCCCAACTGCTTACACGCGCTAATATATTCGACGCCTCGGACGTGAGCGCGTTGAACCGGTTGGCATTTCGAGCGCGCGAGGCGAATGACACGATACATATAAATTCGATGGTACTACAGTGCGTACTCTGTGTATATATAGGATGTAGCATATAGTCACGCGCGTGGGTGTTTATTTTCGCTGATACTGCTGTATCGCGTCTCTGTGTTACTTTCTTTTGGTATTTGTATATAAATGGTGAGCATTGAAGCGGACTTTGGACGATGGGCATTGTTAGAAGGGTTTTTTTGAAGTTTCAAAGGCTATACGTGGATAGTTCCTATCCTATTGTCAATTCTCGTGAGTGAGTTAGAGTCGATAGCAATTCTATACCAATACAATAGTACAAAACAAAGTAACAGTTCACCAATCATGTGTCCTATACTATCGCCGTTTCTCAATCTCCGATCATTCCGCGACTCCTACATAATTCCCACTAACCCATGAAAAATTCACTAGCCAGGTACTCAGTCGAACGGTACACACATGTGCACGCGCCAAAGGCCATCAGCAGGACGACCGAAACTATACATTTCCGAGTAAAGAGCAAGCAGCTTGAGAATTTCAAAGTCACAGGAGGCCTGCGAGTGTCTCCTCGGAATCGTAAGAGGAGTCGGGTTGTCGCGTTGCTACTCCTGCTGCTGCACGCCCCGCATAAAAATGATACCTGTGAGCTTAGTACAAGTATGCGCGAGCGAGTTAGGTTTGCTTTTTGTCTTTGTCGTGTACTTAGGAGTGAGGAAATCCGTTTCTTTGACCGCAGGGACATTATACACGGCATTGTTTTTAGTGGAGAACGGGAGGGCGTTCAAGTGTTTCAGTGGAGATCTTTTTATTGTTAGTTTTAAATTTTGGGGGTGATGGGTTTTTTCGGTGTGTAAAATGTGTTTTTATTGGGAGTGTGAGAGTTGGTTTAGAAATTGCCGAATGATAATTCAAATGTTTACTTTTTTGAACTAAAAAGATGAGAGCTTCAACCTCCGAATCGTGGATTTGGTTAAAACTTTAGGATGGCATTTTTTCAAAGATAGAGCAGTTTTCGAAATGTCTAATAGGGGAAATAGGTATCCATGGAGACCTAAATATTTCGACCTTTAAAACTGTCAGAATAATCATGCAAATACATATACAAAAAGTAGATACAAAAGATCCAGAAAAGCTTTAGTTCATTTAAAAAAATTACTCCACAGAAAGTTATAATCAACCAAAGAAAACATAAGAAAATGGTTAAAAATATCATCCATGAAAGAGTTAGAATACAAGGAAAATTTTTAACAATTTTCTTACGTTGTCTTTGATTGCTTATAATTTTTTGAGAAATTAATATTTTGACATGAATGGAAGCTTAAATTAAAGCCTTTCTATGTACTTTTTATTTATTTTTGCATGATCATTCAGACAGTTTTAGAGGTCAACCTATTTAGGTCTCAGAAATGAAATAATTTTTCAAAATCTATTTTTTTTCGAATAGAGGAAAGGAAAAAGAGCTTAATTTTAAAATAAGTATCTTAATGAAAAAAATTGCTTTTCTTCCACAACGTTTATTGTTATCCAAGAAAAAAATCCACAAGTGAAACAGTTAATAGACTGTTTCCTCTTTTCCGTTTCAAAATCAGGCTTCTAAGACAGATTATCGCTCACATTAAGTAACAATTTAATTGCGAGAACTACACAAAGCACATTTCATCCGCAACTCAAGATCGTTTCTATTACACCACAAAAAAAAATCATTTCGACTTACTTAAAAAAATACAACACTCCACTGTTCATCTCCCTTTCAGCACTATATACCTACCCATCACACACAAAACCCTTCCTCTTCCTTTGAGATCCTCATCTTCATCCGGCAACCGTATAAATATAATCATTCATCACGGCAAAAATGCGTTTACGTCACTGGCGCTGCATCATCGTCTTACCGCACGTCGCGCGCGAACCTTTTTGTTTTTTCCGCAGCCGATCATGCATGTACACTTGGCCGTGAACGTCCCTCCTTACGCACCACGTGTCGCGTTTCTCTCGCGGGGAGGGGAGCAAAAAAATAAAAAAGAGAGTCGGAAAGCGTGCGTAAGTAGCGAGAGGAAGTGCTAATTAATGAATGGCACGGTCGGCTATGTATGTGACGTATACATATATAGACGCTCGAAAAACGTGTCATTGAACACACAAGTGTGGAACACGCTGGCGCGACGGTGGTGGATAAATGATTTTTTTTTTCATCTCTCTTCGAGCCGCAGTCGTGTACGGCAACGCGAACAATAGAAATTATCTTATCGGTATGGAATTTTAATTGATTCCGTGTGCGTGTATACGCGTATACTTTCTATTATTATTTATGAATCAAAGTTTAATTCATAGATCGATTGATTTGACCTATATACCATCTCTCTCTTTCTCTTGCATATTCAATATGGTTTCGTTATACATTTCATTTCAACTTGTTATTCAAATAGTCGCCTGTTTGTTGTTTATAGAATATAATAATAACGGTATATAAGCGAGAGAAATCTTTTGCACAGATCGGCATTCGAAGCATTTTCCTCCAACAATCGCATGACGGCAACCGTTCCCCCTGCGGGGCCGAGAGAGAAAAAGAGAGAGAGAGGGAGGGAAAGAGAGAGAGAGAGAGAGAGAGAGAGAGAGAGAGAATGCTGCAAAGTAAAAGTCTCTTGAAACTGCCCATTTAATGGCATATTATGGCCCCTTCCATTACCAGCATTAGCCTTGCAACACCCGAATTTTTCGAGCTGAGAGCTCCATCCATCAGTATTCTCCATATAGGTTTACTGTTAGAAAGTATGGGTGCTTGTATATATACATATGTATGTGTACTTCTATTTCGTAACGGTTTCGTATATGGAAACTAGATACGTTAATATAGCCGGGGTACCCACGCCCACGCGACGTTGTATGTATCTCTGTGATCGTATGTTAATTATTATTATGGTGGTACTATAGTCTCGGTATGCTTTAATTAATCATCTAGTAGTATACATTTTTTAAAAGTCGCCTACGGGTATAATTCTATTGCATCTAAAATCTACATCGTTGAAAAATAAAAATAGAATCCAATATATTTATTGTTGGTGGTCTTTAATGCTATGAAATGGTAAATAAATTCTAGCCCATATATTGGCGCGCCTGTTAAGATTTTAACTTTATTTAAAATTAGAAGCAGATGAATAACATGTAATATATATAGTTAGCTTTACCCTTTAACAATATCTGACCGAACAGGGCACGAAGAAAAATCTATCGATGCGTTTAGCTTTGTACGTGAAATTTTTTTTTTTTTATTATAAAATATAAACGAACTTTAGAGGTTGTAATAAAACAGGCTTCGTGCGTGCTACGTTTTGTTTCTGTTAGGTAGTATAACCACGAAAAAACTAAATTAACCAAATCCTTTTACCGATAAGAGATCAGAAATACACATAACAATACTTCCTATTGTTTTTCAATTAGGTCATAAATCGCAACCTAGTTCTTAGGCCGCGCTATTCGCGATGTAATTGGCTGACTTCTATCACGTGACCACGTGCATATAGTTATAGGTTAGAAAAAGAAAAGATTCCCAACTCGCAGTAAATTTAAGTAATTCATTCGAATGTCGCACACCACACCACGCGTCCAAAACCGCGCGCACTACACCAGTAACAAAAACTCGGCATATACAAACCCAAACGCTCGCCGCGCGAGTTTATATACACGAAGATCGCAGTAACATATAAGTATATAGGGACTCTCGCATACTGCACACACTCGAGATGGATTCTCGCGATAGAGGAAAGGAGTCACGCTCTAGAGTAGGAGGAGGGGGAGAAGGAGGAGGGAAACTGTAAAAAGTCGGCTCGACGAAGTGCGCGCTCTCGTATTAGGTATACTCGCTCGCTCGCTCCGTTAGTGTATAGCGACGCGTCGTGCCGTCGGAGGTGTCGTCTCTCTCTTTCTCTCTCTCCGCGCATAGCAGAGTTCACGCGAGGTCACCTGTGTGCAACTGCGGGTACACTGCGCGCACGTGCACACACATACGCTTTGTTTTCGATTATATACATATATATGTATGCAATAGTGAATGTGTAAGGGAGAGGAAAGGCAACTGCTCTATACCTACCATGTTCTCGAGGAGCAACAATCGGCAACCGGGGCGAGGGATGAGGGGGATTTTCGGGAAGAAGGATGTCGGTGGCAAGAAACACCAGTCGCGAGTGTGGATGATGATCAACAAGAAGAGGAACGAGGAGAAGCATCATCAACAGCCGATTCGTACGCCGGAGTTTGGCGATGGTGGCGACAAGGACGACGATGATAAGGGGTGAGTAAGTGGTTTGGTGTCGTGAGGGCGGTCTATATACGTGCGTTTAGGCAACAAAGAGATAGGTATAGATGTTTGTGATGCGTGTGGAGTAATGTGGTAACTATAGGTCTTGGTGAAGTCATCGTTGATTCCGCAGTGGCAGTTTATAATTGAAGAAACGGAGAATTCTTAACGACTAGTGTTTCTATGTGAGCTAAAGTGTATTAAACTGTTATTTTTTGTGTAAGAAGAAAAACATGGAAAAGGCTATGATGGAAGTTTGATCGCTATACGATGACTTCAAATTTTTCCCTTACATTTCTACTTTTTTTTTTATATTCCTAATATTGACCTTGGGATTGCAAGTTGATGATGTTTTTAATTTCCAATATGGACCCATTATTGCTATTAGACATGTGCAGTATGAGGAAAAGTAGAGATTCCTCAGGCGTTGCATCAATACTTATACGCAAAGATCGTTTTTATATAATTCATTTATTTCCTGGTAGATATTTTTGTATCGATTTTCCAATGAGCTAACACACCTAATTAATCCATCTCTTTAAAACAAAGAAAATACATCAGTCGCAAACAAAACTGAATAATAACTCCCCTCACCAAAAGCACAGACTGCACATTCTCCAGTTCAAACTCATTCCTCGTCATCTGCGAGCACCGTAAAACTGCCGTTCTGAAAGCAAAACCTCCAACCGACCGTCGCACAAAACGCATGGCAGAGCACTCACTCGCGTATATTATAACAACGACAGCCTTGACCCAGGAATCAACGCATGGGAATGTACATAAACGCCGCGGAGGGCATAACACGAAAATGACACTGACGAGAGATCATTGTCTACACTTATACGCGCTCAGTGTATATATATAGTTAATCGGCATCGTCCGTGCTGCTCCCAAAATCGGACGTTGCCCGATGTCTGCTCGCGGACATGTGCGCGCGGCCTTGTTTGTTACGTAAAGCGTGCGTGTTGTGAACGCATGATTTTTTTTTTTTAAATTCATCGGATGTTTAGGAGAGATGTATCAATTAGGTGGGCATGGCGCTGTGGAAAGACAATAGTGTGCTGGGTATTGAAACTTAGGTTTTTCTTTGTGGTACAGGGGAACGCTCGAGTGGTTAGGACTGATTTTCTGCCCGTTGGAATGAATGGAATTGGAATATTGCAGTGGCTATACGAGCACGCGAATTCAATCAGCTGCGAAGGTCTTGAATACTGATGAGATCATGGGGCTTTGATCGTACCAATTATATGGATTCCAATGAATTTCCGTGCCGTTCTATATACTGCGAATTTGGTAATTTGTTTGATGATAAATGTATAAGGGGTATCAAAATTTAACGAAGGTTAAGGATATTTTTATGTAAATATTTACTTTAGAAACATACTTACTATTCAACAAGTAATTTTCTCTTATAGAGGGAGGTTCGATGAGTTTGCATCGCGAAATGTTTTGGAGACGGTGATGTGGCGTTTTTGTCGGCGTCGTTTTATCGACATTCATGGAGTTTTTTCAAAATATCACAGAGAAAAATTTTGCTGTAAAAATAACTATTTTTCATAACTTTCACTTAGTAACCGATAGTGGGACAGGCACAAATTTTAATGAAAATTACTACAATTTAAGTAAAAATTGCTAATTTTTACTATATTTTATAGTAATTTTCATGAGAAGATGAGTCGGTCCCTCATTTAGCATAAAAAAATAGTAATTTTTCGTACGCAATATGTTGAAAAAGAATTTCCAACTTCCCATGAATGTCAACAAAACGACGCTGACAAAATCACCTTCTCCAAAACATTTTCGCAAGCAAACCCATCGAACCTCCCTCTACATACACACAAACACGACATTCCTTCACTTAACTTGCCGGCAATAAGGGAGTAGTAGCAGCAGCAGCAGCCAGACGCTGCGACCCTCACGCATCCCTCAGTCAGCAATAATACACACATGCAGTTCGCGTCCACACATGACAACCGTCATGGTGTGCAACCCTTTAAATCCTCCCCGTCGCGCCCCCATCCGTCTGCGCTCGTTCTTTCTCTTTCTCTCGCCATATACTTCTCTCTGTCTATCTCTCCCCGCGACACCGGCCGACGCGAGCCGAGGCCGCATTACCGGTTTTCCCATCTCTCTCTCTTCTCGTCCTCTCGCACACACATACCCACAGCTCGCATTCCCTCAGCAAGAGCACATCGTACGTTCAGCATATATATACACACACACACGCACATGCGCACGGAGAGCAGTTTCGCGCATCGGCCAGACGTCGCCCCGCGCACACAGCAGCAGCTACAGCGGCGGTAGCATCAGCGGCGTGCTGTGTATCCTCGAGAGAGAACAATTCCTTCGCTCCTCTCCCGGTGTCCCCTTTTTCCCGACGGTTTTCCCAGTCTCTATCCCAGTCTGCGCCTGTTGTTATCCACTTTGCCGTGTGTATAACGTTAAGTTTTGTGCGAGAGGATATTGTAACGGAGACTGTGTGTGTGTATCGGGAGAGAGAGCAGTGGCGGCGGCGAGAACGCGGTTCTTTGTTTAGATTTTCTGCGCGTACGACGCGAGTCGAGAACCGAGAGGAGACAGAAAAGGATACATATATATACATACTACGAGGGACGAGCAGCTATGAGTTCCTTCGGGTGAGACTGAGTTCTTGTAGATGTTATAATTTTGGGATTGGGGATTGGAATATGGTTGGAAAGTATTGGTTTGAATTTATCGTGATGCGAATTGATAATACTGGCATGAAAATGTAGCTTGACAATTTCGGAGCAGCGTTGTTCGGAATGTATATTATCGATGAATTTATTAATGTGAGAGGTATGTGGCATGTGCATGTTTTACTTTCTGTATACCTTGTTGTATATCCATTTTCGATGAGACATAATTTAAATCTAACATGTTGCTCACAGCTGTATATACTTTATCATCGTATGCCGTATCACGCATGCGCAGCGCGTCCTCCAGCTCCCGTGCTTTAAACTTCATTAGCCTCGGTAATATGATTGGACGAGATATATGACAGCGCAATCAATCCTCCTCTTAGTTTTCAATTACTGACTGCAATAGAATATGACTTCAATTTTGTAATCTCGATAAGTCTATATTTATTCGAATTGCAATATCTATATTATTGTATGTAAAAATAAACGTACGAGATGGCTAAAAAATAAATGAACATTTAAATGAAATTTAGTAAATAAATCACATAAAAGTAAAGAAAAAAATTAACAACTACACTGCACATCTGCACGTGTAATAAAATATCAATTAGATAATAGTCGAAATATGTTCGCGTATGCGATCCCTATTTTCTGGTTAGTCCAGGAATAAACTAAATAAGTATAAACAATTTAATCGTAGCGAGCGAATACAGTAAGTTGATTTATAGAAAAAACATTTGCTGACATGTAGTAAGGCTTACCAAAATACAAACAGAAAATATATTAAAAAAATAATTCCTTTTCGGAGCAACCAGCAAAGCTTTAATTTTTTAACTGATTCTTCCTCTTTTTCTCTCATACACAAACACACACAACTCTATTCTGTTCTTTTTATTAAAAAACAACAGATCAACTACACCTCGTTATTACCAATTCAAAAGCTTATTCAT
>UXGD01003083.1:0-22066 GCA_900474315.1 Torymus auratus | reverse complement strand
TCGATTTCAATTCAAAACCCTTAAACTTCTATTACATTTGAAATTTCAATATTTCGGTATTAAACTTAATGTATTTATATATTAAATTACATTCCGTTACATTATTCTTAAAATTCGGTAACATTTGTAACTTGAAAGTTTCTTAAATTTAAGGAGATTTAATAAGGTCTGAAAACTAAATATCCGGGAGTACGAGGTTCTCGCAAAAAAGGAAGGTACAGAGCCGTGCGACAATGAACAAGTCAATTATTTAAAAAACTTAATATTTTACGTCTGCTTACCTTCCTCTCCTACGTGGACCTCTAATTTTTTAAACAATCGACTCGCTTTTTGTCGATCGTCTGCGTAACTCCAATTTGATCAAGAATTTCAAGACAAGACAATAATACTTTTCATATTGACTAACAAGACCAAGACAAGAGATAAATTTTCAAAAATTTCCAAGAGCGAGACAGTAATTACAGAAATATTGTATATTGTCTCGCTCTCGTGCAGCCCTAATCAATTTCCTCTCCTATCATCGCGTACAGCAGTAGCGCTTCTTGCAACATATATCTAGATCGCAACAGCCGCGGTATTTTTAATTACTTTAATTAAATTAAACCACTTCTTTCTGTATTCGCTAAGCTATTTATTGCTTACGAAAAAAATCTAGTTCTCCGTCCGCTTTCATTGCAAACCAAAAGCGCTCGCTGTAATGTTTCTTTTTTTTTACAACGAGACTGCATTTGCTCGATTGGTCTTTTGACGAGCGATTCGAGCACCCGGTATACAATCCTCGCGTTCCCTCTCTCTCACTCTCGCTCTGTACACACGTAAGAACGTGCCAGGCTTGTTGAGTTTAGTGCCGTGCAAGCGTTTTTGTTTTTTCGTCCATACGATACGTTTTCCCTATCCGTTCGATTCGACGCGTTAATTATTTACGTTCCGCACATTCGGTGGCACCGTATCGAATTGAAATCTCGGATTGCGCGAGTGCAGTGTATTTTCGGAGCACACGCGCCGTGGATCGACTATACACACACATGTACGCATTGCCAGTCTCTGGTTGAATAATTGCGCAGCCCCTAATGCAGTGTAATTTGTTACAACCCGGTAATTTTAAAGCGCAGTTTCTAGAATTTAAATTGAATTTTTTTTATCTGATAGCCGGATTAACGATTTTGCAAAAGTGACGTTTTTCCACTGTATAGTTTATTTAATGCGTGGTGTAAAACTGAACATCTGCAGTGAGTTTCTTCCATCTCTTTCTTTTTTTTTTTGGAGAATTTATCCGCGTTATTTCTATATAGATTTTGTATCAGCTCCAACCGCGCTTTTACGATTCCTATATGTCGAATTTATTCTTTTCTGTGTAAAGAAGGGCTGTGCTGCTACTGCTGCGGTGGCGATGTTGGCAAGGGAGTGATTTCACGTAAGCCAGCTCTCAAAATGTTAACCTTATTCCCGCGGCTTTCCGGGGGATCTCGCGTTTCTTTCTTATTTTGAGACTTCTTATTTAATACCTGCATCGTTTGGTTTTTATTGTAAGGGTGGAGCTGTTTCCTGTGATCAATATTTTGTTTTTCGATAAAAACGAAATTCAAAGTCAGGTTTGAAGAACCTTAATAAACCATATGTGTGCTGCTGCTATGTTGTGTTTTTTGTCCAAGAATAACGCGACATTCTCTATGTGTCGAAAAATATTGCCTGTGTTGAAGTGTGTACATACGGTATAATATCACTATTTATTTTTCATTTTGAGAAGCAAATAATTGAACACTAATACGACAACGTACAATACTATGTGGAATATTTTGCTAAAATGACGCTAGGATATCGCTACGTTTCGCATAGCTCGCAAATATTGACTTTGTTTAACAAAAAATAAACAGCGGAATTTCTTCTCTGTTAGCATTTTGCGGTATCCAATTTATATAGTGCTGACTACACTGAATTTGGACACAAATTGTATAGCTGCATAATTTAACTGACACTACGCTTACTTTCTGAAAGGTAAGCGGAACGCTTAATTAGTTTAATTGAAGTTGGGAACGAGAAGTTCGAAATTTCAAAAAATATTTGTTTCATTAAACTAGTATGCTGATGAATATCCTTATATTAAATGATTATTTTGAAACTTCTACTGATATTTTCATTAATATATTCTATGCAGTAAATCGATAAAACCAAATGTATTTTCAAAATTACAAGTTTAAGTATCATATTAGAGTAAGAATGATTACCTAAAACTCATATATTTACTGAAAATGAGTAATTTATCATACCAACGAATAACGTCGAAAAACCACTAACAATTCCCGACCATCAATCCAAAAAGAAAATCTCAGCACTCACGGAAATTCCATCCGCGCTCAAACCAATACTTATCCACTCTACCGCGAATCTTTCCTCTCTCCCATAGCGCCCTAAGCAAATATCCTAATCACCGTTCGTCTCTCTCGCCTCGAAGAAAAATCCCCTCCCTACTCTCAGTTTAATTGCTCCGCGCTTAATCGAACAAAACGACGACGACCTTTCTCCGCTCACCGGGCACACACATACGATGAACTTTCCAATCCCTCGCTCGTGTCGGACTTTACGATCGGCTAATGGGCCGCGCCGATTGGTCAGCGGCGACTTTTGTCCGTCTCCCCTTCCGTTTCGGTAAACACGTGCACTTCATTAAGTGACAAATTGACCTGCGGCTTCGGTGGTTTTCGATCCGCTTTTTTTCACGGCCGAATGCGGAGATTCTTTCTTCCGGTGATGGCAGCAGGAGTTTTCTTATGGGGATTGATTAGAGGACAGGCGGTAGAAGAAATGAGAGTCGCGCTGAATGTTAATCGGGGTAATGGAGGGCTTGGGTGGAGCGGTTGGGGGTGAGAGAGCGGAGGATGGGATATTTAATTTCGAGGGGTTGTTTTTAGTGTTTTTGAATGATTTTGGATAATGTATGGTGTGTGATAAAATTGATGGTTTTTGTGTACAAGGTGGAAAATTTTTGTGTAAACATTATACTTTTTTTTATATCAAAATTTATTGTTTTCCACAGTATGTTTGACACACTTGTCATTACTGATTTTTAAATATAGTAACTTTATGATTTTTGTAGCAATTTTTACTTTTTGAAATAGTAATTTTAATGATTTTTTTATGTAACAAATGTTTCCGATATTGTGATATTTCGTTCGAGTATTTATTAAATTAACTATTTTAAAAAGTAAAAATCACAAACGACAAGTGTGTCCTAGCACTACTGTCTTATCCAAAAAGAAAGTTTGTACCAACATTTTTCTCCGTGTTACGGCTTTTATATACAGTTTATAATTTTGGTATAAACTTATTATACAGCTAACAAGCTCTTACTTCGTTTTTCTTATAAACTTCGAATCTGCATAATGGGTTTAACTTAATACGTGTGAACGGATCGATCAGATAATCTTCTGATTAAAGCTACGAGATCATCTGTAATGATAATATACTAATGGATATTGGCAGATCGATGGGGATTTAAAAGTATCGGATTAGTCATTAAGCTATAAGCCGAGTGTATAAATTAGGAAAAAAAGTAAAATAACGAGATTTATCGGTTTTTCAAAACATCATCCCAGTGAATAGTATAAAACTGATAAATTGCTCTCTTGAGTATTTCATTCATTAAAGAACGCGGTAAAAAGAACCATCTCCAACTACATCAACTACTTTAACTAATCAACGAAAACTTGTTCTTATTTCCCAGCCATTCATACATTTCCGCGCGGCAACCTTTTCATCTCCATAAAAAAGAGCCGACGGACACTTACAAAAGCCATCATCAATTCCGCGGAAGCACCCACTTTGAACAACAAATAAACGCTATCCACAACGAAAACAAAAAACAATGCAAAACCTCCAACGAGCCACAATATAACATCGTGCAACAATAACGAAAAGCTCCGCCGCGCAAAAAAAAAAAAAGAAATGCGAAACACTTATACAGTCCGTGCGGCTGTGCAGCACACCGCGAGGGATTACTCTCCCCGCGAGATTATAACGCCGGAGGAATAAATTTATCGCGTTCGCGTGGCTCCGGGCAATATGTGCGGCGGGCGCTATCGCGGATTAAGTGGCCGCGGGAGTAATGATTCTCTCTTTCTCTCTCTCCTTTCGCTCGGCTATAGAAACAATGAAAAGTTCGCGAGAGTGGGAGTCTTTTGTGGGAGATCGGAGAAAGAGAGAAGAAGTTGCTCGGGGTAATTAGCTCGCGTTTTTCATTCAGTTTCTTCGTCGGAGGGGCGATGGTCGAAGGCTGCTGTAGGGCGCACAGTGATTTTTAAGTGTTTTACGATGTCTTGCGGGTATTGTTCATATACCTTCTTTTATTGCTGAGACGTGAGAAAACGATTTGTATAGCCGTAGTTGGTTACTGTATATATATTATATAGAGGAAATATACGTGTAGTATTTAATTATTAGCGTAAATATATATATTATAAACGCTTACTTTATAGATAGATTAGATTAGTATGATAGCTCTAAAAGTGTAGTACATTAGTACCCGCGACAACGTGCTGACAAATGATAGAAATACGCAAAATATCAGAAAACGCGAAACCCCCGCACTGCTGCACGTTTTTAACTCCCGGTCCGCACTCCGCGACTATATATACACGCGTATACGAAAATCGCGCGTACGTGGTCACGAAGCGGCTGCGGAGGCAGCGAAATGTGGGAAAAAAGACGAATAAGTGCCGCCATATAATACGAAACGTGCTCGGCGAGATGTATTTATCAGTATGCAGAGCGCGCCCGAGCTTTCGGTCCGCGTCCTGGAAATTTTTTGCAGTTTGCCAGCGCGCTCGCGTTTCTTTATTAATTGCAGAAAAGTGGGTACCTACTTCATTGTTTTCGCGTTCGTCACGCGGCCGAAGTTACGAACGGCGGCTGTATGTGTGTGTTAGAAGCTCGGTTTTTATCAGAAGGTGCAAAGTGAAAGTAGTAGAAGAGATGATGGTAATTTTAATGTATATGAGTTCATAATTGCAGTAAATATAATTGGACTGAACATTTAGTTGACTAAATGAATAAATAAAACTAAAATTTAGTTTAATAAAATAATAAATAAATCTATTTTAATAATTTATTGTTACTTGAATATTTAATAAAAAAAAGTAAGTTTGGCGAATTATAATTAGACTCAATGGTAAAATTCTCTCTTTACTGCGCATTTTTCATTTGTTTTTCTAAAGTTCAAATAAATTATGAAAAATATTTACGACACTCTTGTCTCTATCGATATCGCAAAGTTGATAAAGTTCATAACATATTTGCAGCGTCTTCTTCATATTTAAAAAAATAAGCTAAAAATTTCAAAAGTTATAGCTTGTTGAACTTTCTTTGGCGACGTTATTACGTTATCATTCTTCTCGAAAGAATGTCAAGACCCGATAAAATGACGTCGCGAGAAATTTCAAAGTACACTGCATCTCCTTCAATATTAGCGATATTAGAAAATTCAAGGAGTAGTTGGCGAAGATAATATACTGTACGATCGACTACAATTTCCTCGCGATCCAATAAAAAATTCTTCTTGATATTAAAACAGAACGTCTTTAACCTCGTCAAGGCGACCTTCTTTCAAAACATACAAAGACAATAAAATAACGTGACATACAAAAGTCGAAGAAAAAATCCTTTGTGAATTAATTATCTCATCTATATATTTTCCAAACGCTTACCAATCAAAATCCCGGGACCTTGCAAGAACCTCCTTATACAAACTTTAGCTCTAAATCATAAAAACCGCGCGTCTACTTCCGATGCAGATTAATTCAATCTAATATAGCGAGCGAGCGAGCTCGAAAGCGCCGCGAGGGTATCGCAGCCATCTTCGAAAGAGTTATAAGACCTTTCCCCCTTACTCGTTCGCTCGCGAGACAAATGGGCGTGAAAAATTCATGACCGACTATTTAAGTCGACCTCGCGCTGCTGAATCTTTGATGGAGAGAGCGAGTAGAGAGAGACAGAATATCTGAGATTGCCCGGAGAACCGTATGAATTTATCATTATTTTTAGCGCTGGACGTGTGAGAGTTGCTCTTGTTTTGCCGCGCGAATGGGCGCGCTTATCGGGGAAGGAGTTATGTTTTGAAATCGTAAAGAGCGGGTGAAACGGACTGGACGAGATCGATTCGAGCGCGCTCTCCGCACGTTCAAGTTCGCTCGGGCGTTTGCGAGCTTGAAAGTGGGGTGAGGTTATGTATTGCCGTAGATTTTGGTCGTTTGTTAATTGGTTGGCATTTTTCGTTGAACATGGATTTTTAATTTTATTTATTAAAGTGAAATAGTGATTTTGTATTAACATTTTTTTAGTATACCTTGAATGGTTAGTTTCTTTACGATATATACAGTTAAATCTCGATATTATACAAATTTTTGGTATGTAATTTTTTTTAAATGTATTTTTAAAATGAATTCAAATCATACCCATTTTACATGCTTTTTGAAATTAAGGAAACCAAAAATAACAATAATAAAGAACCAGCTCGATATTTTACGCTTATTTAACACTCAAAATTTTGTTTTGAAAATTATTTTCTACAACCATTACAATTATTATATAAAAAAATGTTCATGCAATTCGTTTTCAACCGATACAATCATCCTCAAATAAAACATCGAATTTACAAAATAATTTCTTTGATAAAGCGGATATATGCCTATTAACCGAATAAAGGCAAGATCTAAACTCAAAAAATTTTACACCAAAGATATTTTCCTTTCCTTAAAATTCGTCTAACAGGAAACTTCTCCTTCAAATGGCCCACCTCCAGCGTGCAAAATAAACAGCCAAAAGCTATTCCCATCAGGGAAACACGTCGTAAGCGCGCGAGGTAGGTAACTTTAAAATGGTCGCGTT
Source organism: Torymus auratus (assembly GCA_900474315.1). NCBI lineage: Eukaryota > Metazoa > Arthropoda > Insecta > Hymenoptera > Torymidae > Torymus > Torymus auratus. The sequence goes on along the minus strand of UXGD01003083.1, from coordinate 15,187 downwards.
GTAATGATACTCTCGCTCTCGGGAATGCGTAATTTCGAAAATGAAAAAGAGAAAATTCTCCTCCTACTCTCTGGGGTAGAGTAAAAGAATGCGCGAAAATGCACCCACCGAGATTGGAGGAAATTCCAGCTAGCAAGTGACGCCAGAGTTTCGACGCTTTGCCCGTCAGGAAGGAAGTAAGGATCTTAGCAGCTCGCAAACAATTTTCTTAGTTAATTCTTTGCTCGGATAAAGTATATAGTACAGCGTTAGAGAGAAGGGCTAAATGTGAGAAAGAGAGAGAGAGAGTTTTGATGAAAAGGCTTGTTCATGGTTCGAGGTATAAGTACAGAGCTGAATTCTTTGAAAATTGTTGAAAATTTGAATGGAACTCAGGAAATTTTTTAGTCAAGTATATTTTATCATTTACAAGTATTGATATTATGTTTGGGTATACAAATTCTTCTTCAGTATATTTAATTTCTTTCTTTACACATGATATTAGAATTTTACGTATATTACATAGGATAATAAAGGTACAATCTTCTACACAACGTACCGATTATAAACCCGCTACCACGACTATCCACCAAAATCACTGAAACCAGAACCCCCCTCTTGAGATCGACCGATACTTTGATATCTCTCTCTCCCAAACGTCAAAAACATTCCTTTATCGAACGCACTTACTACACCAGAGAGCTCCTCTCGCGGCCCATTAACGCGTACGCACACACATATCGACAACCTTCCTCCGGTCCATCCTCGGAAGGAGGTCAAAGGTATAACCCTCTCCTCGTCCGTCGAAATCACACGGGCGAGCGCGTCGCGGCAGCTTATCTCTCAAGTGACCGGCGCGCGCGTGCACGAGGCCATTGCGAATATCGTCTATGAAACTTTGATCACCCGTGGTTTAGGTTATAGGAGAGATTTGCGGACAATGGTTGTATTGTTTTTCCAGCGGATTGGGAATCCGTTGAAGGTGTGAGAGTGTAGGTTGCTATTGATAATATGTAGAAAGTTTGAATATACCTATTATAGCTTTGTATCAATGATAAAGTTTTTTTTACATAGATTTTTAACTAAAAAATACCGAAAATATATACATGGAATAAAAGAGTTTTTGTTGTCTCGGAGAATCACAAAATTATTCAATATACTCGAAACGGCTTGTATTTAAATGCATATTTTATCGTCACATTACAGCAATCTGGCGCGCACTATCAAAGCCCGCGCTTTCTATATATAAAGTAGGTTAAAATCCCGCATTGCAAAATGCAAATCACGATCGCGTATCTTAAATCGCTGCAATTCCGATACAATTTGCATTTTCGAACTAGAGAATTGGGCGCCCGCGCGCTTGCGTTTAATATTATTGGTATTTCGAACACGTGTTACGTAAGGGAAGCATCTGCTTACATTGAATTTTACTGCTAAAATTTCAACGACGCTTGTAATAACAATAATGCGAAATATTATTATTCATTTTTCCGTAAATGTCTCGATTATAAATATACAAATAAATGCAGACATCAAGGTTCAGTATATATTTAAAAAGGCCTGTATATAATATCAAGAGAAAAAAAAAAGACAACTCATTCGCATATAATATAAACTAAAATTATTTATTAAAAGTTTATTATTGTCAATATTAAGATATGCGTACTCGATACGCAAATACACTAATAATGCTTTATTACATATTGCTTTAAGCTTCAGTTCAAAAGTATAAAACTAATCATGTCTTTAATCTATTCTAACATCTCACACCTCTATACACCTCCTATTACAAAAGTCCTTCGGCGATCAGCAACAAAAAAATCCACGCGCTCTCGTCTATATAAAACACCTCACATCGTCACTGAAAAAAAAACACCTCCGACTTCTCTACCAACGGCGAGAGCTCCCAGAACGGCCATCTTCTTCTTAAAAAGCGTGCAATACATTGTCAAACAGCTGTCGGCTATCAAATCTCGCACGCTCCGCATTAATTGTCACCGGCTGGAGTCTCGTTTCAGTAGATAATGCTTATCGCTGTTAGGGCACTGTTCCTCGCGTCTGACACCGTAAACACCGCATACCCGGCAATTCATCGGCTTTTCGGGGTACATCTCACGCCACATGCGTCGTTGCCGCTCGTCGCTTTCGCGAAAGTACTCCCCCACATCGAACATCCCCGGTCTCATCGGCCGTTCGTGTCTTCTGCTTTTACTTCCACCACCTCGTTGAGCCTCGTTCTCGTCTCCTTCGCTGTCTTTTCCATCGCGCTGGCCGCGTTTTTGTCGCCGCGAGAGTCTCGCTTCGGTAGTCTTCACACGATCGTCGAGTTGTTTCTCGTCGAAGCTGTTGTTGTTTGGTTGCTGCTGCTGTTCTTCGTTACTCTTGTGTTTCTCGTTGAGCTCGCGCAACCGTGCGAGCAGCTGGGAAGGCTTCATTCTCTGCGGAGGTGATGTTTGCACTGGCGGAGTTCAGAAGTGTCTTCCCTGTACTGTGCTTGTGTGCGGATGCAGAAGAGTTTCGTACAATGGAGTATATTGAACAATAGGCGGAGATGAGCACACTTTCCAGTCACTGCATTTATATAACACTCTTAAAAAAACATCGTACTCTCTTCGGTAATTAAATTTTTAACCAACAGGTTATTTACACACTGAAATAAACGGAGAGAGGGGGTAACAATTTACTCGACGGTATAGCCGCGACGGATGCCAGCTCCAGACTGGCTCTCAAAACTCGCCGGCTCCTTATCGCTTCTAAGCAACTGTTTCTTTACCCGGTTTCCGGTGTCAGATGAAACACTGTGCTCGCGCCCGTGTGTATATAGTTCAAATTCTTTTCCTCGTCGTTTCTTTACACACTCGGGCTGATCGTGCTCGTATATATAAGTCTGAGTAATACGAGGTGCGCGTATAAGTACGCGTCGACGTGGTTCCTTCGACAGTCGGGAGTGAAATGCGGTAGGACACGTTTTCTCAAACCTTCAGCAGACGTTTTTCTATATACGTGGTCCCCAGATGAGCTCGTGCCGACTGTCGTAAAGCACTGAATGGCTGTATAGACACAGGTAAGGTTTTCTCTTATAATGGTGGTTGTATAAGAGTGTGTATGTATCTTTGAGATGTAGATTGATGGTGAAAAGATTGGGGAATGTTTACAAATTCTTTTATGGAATTTTGTTGTTCTGGAAAGATTATATCGAATGTTTACGAATTCTTTTCTAAAGAGCATAGTGTATAATGTACTCAATCATGCGTGTATTTTATTTTTATCACGCGTTTTGAATAAGCGTGGGAATGTCTATGTAAAATTGATCTTTTTTTGGTTTTACTTTTTGGGCTTTTCAATATTTTGAATCAAAATTTATTTTAACCGTGCATAAACATTTGGATTTTAGTATAAGAAAAGCTCCGTTTCGTTAACTAAGTAATAACTTATATATATACCTCAATGTGCATTAAAATTTCGTAGAGTTTGAGATTTAAGATCGTAAACCTTTTCCTGGACATGTACCTGCGGGTCATAAAACTCCAGGTCGAAAACCCTATACAAGAAAAAACATCTATATACCTTCCCCCTTATCTCATCTGCGAGCGCACTTCACTAAATTTTTAAAATCGAAATTTAAGTTTACCATCAGTAAGTAAGTATACAAAGGTTTATACGTGCACACTTTTATCAAAGAACATTTAGAAAGCGATAAAATCACGCGTAAATAATAACACTTTCAACGGACATCTAATTCTGATTTATCGAGCCAATTCTCAAAGTCAAATCAATCAAAGGGAAGAATCGTAAACCGGCCTCTATCACCTAGTCGCTCGCGAATGATATACACGCGTAGACGTCATAAAACAAAGCTCGCCGCGAGATCGCCTCGCTGGAATATACTGCGAAATAAAACTCTCTCTTTCTCTTTCGCTCTCTCTTACTCGTCTCGAGCGAACTTGCGCGCGCGTAAATTTTCAAGGCTTCGCGTGAGCAAGTTATTTATCGACTTTGCCCTTTTCTCACTCTCTCCTTCTTTTCTGCGAGCGGAAGTGTACACGCCGAGATAAGTGAATTTTAATTTCCCCCACCGCTCGCGCTCGTTAGGAAGTTGGTGGAGGTATATGTAGTTGGCGCACTCGATAAGGAATTATTTCGACGGGGGCTTTAAAAGCACGCGCGTATAAACGTAAATACGGAAAACAGGGTTGAATTAATTCGAGCGACGGGGGATTATTAGAGGGATGCAAGGTGATGGAATTCTGTGCCCAAGTGGTCGGTGTATACGCTCGAATTTTATAAAAATCGCGGGAATCGCTTTTCTTTGTGAAAAGGCGAAATTTAATATTGATTTCATTGAGGATTTATGCGCGCATTTACATTTATTTCGTTTATTATGCTCTTTGAAATATTTAATCTTTATATTTTCACTCGGGCAAAATTTTATGAATACAGTTGACACACTTCTACTGCAAATACTTATTAATCTCATTATAAAATGTATAATTGTATAAAGTTATTCACTCTAAAATTTAAATTTATAAATAAATATATAAAATAATACTTTTGATCCTTATATTTTGATAAGTAATTCTTATTTTCGTTACATCTTTCTCAACTCATAAATTCACAATGGACTTCCGTGATGTCTTTTTACAACTTCTCCGTATCTCCATCAAATTTCCTCCCCATAATGTAAAAAGTTTCCCTTCATAACTCATTAACCTCGATATTTTAAATTTATACGCGCCCCGCGTTAAATATTCAGTTCAATTTTATTTCGCCTACAGAAACGTATCCATGTTAATGAATTTTAATTACAAAAAGGCAGACGCACGATCATTAAAAAGGGAACGAAAAAGAGGCTTTTAAAATGAAAATGCGACTGCCTGAAAATTACATTTTTAACTTTAATTTTAAATAATTAGCAAATCATAAAGTATTTCATATATAATATTCAAGAAAATTATTTCTATTAAAATATTAAATATTAGCGTCAATTATTTTATTGATAATTATAAAATTAAAAATTAAAATCAACGTATAAAACATTTCATTTCATAATATTACTCCTTTCGTAATAAAAATATGCTGCCGAAATAAAATTAATATTAAAAGCCTTTTGCGAAAAGCAATATATTTATTAAATAAAATTTCAATTTATTTATAATCCCTAAAATTAATAATAAATTCTGCCCGTAATAACATTGAGAAAAATATACACCTCGTAAATTTGTCCTTTGTCTCTGTAAAACTCGGCATTTAAAACGAAAAAGTTGACGAGTGTCTTTGAAAACTTTTAAATCGAGTTTAGCAACGACGACGAACAGCACCGCGAAATAAAAAAGCCACGGCTACTCCGCAGTCGATTCGTCGTTACGCCGTGTCGGAGCTATATACCTACTTCTACAAACGAAGAAGCGAGACGGGCAAAGGTAAAGGGAGGCAAAAGCACGTAGGTACAGTCTCTTTCCCCTGCCATCGGTTTTTCTCTTTCCTTTCAGCGGCATCGGAAAATTGGAAGCTTTATTGCCGTTTGATTGAAAATGTTTTGTGTCCCGTTTCTCCTTGCCACGCGCGCGCGCTTTCTTGCGCCCGCACCTCCGTCCGCCGGTGTATATTGTACTGTAGGTACAGCGTCAACTTTTTTTCCTCCGATCATCCGGCGTCGCGAACGGAGTGTTTTCATCTTGGACTTGGCCGGTTAATTTTTGCTTCTCCTTCCGTTGTTTTCATTACCCGACTCATTTCTCGGGGAGTTCGTTTCTTCGAGTATAACGATGGCTTTACGAGGTCTTTTCATTAAGGATTTTTAATGTAGATGAAAGCTACAGACAGTCTATTTTTTAGTGAAAATCAAGTATCCACATACTTATAAAACATGTAAATAAATTGAAAAATAATACTTTTTACTCTTGTACAAATTTAATCTTATTTAAGGTATATCGATTTTTATCTTTCCCCGTAATTCCGTTTTACTGCGCGATATTTTTACTGCGCCACGACGAGAACGCTATTGAATTACGTCACCGAACGCGAGCTTTTACTATTTTTAAAACCAGTATTTTACAACGTTTCGCATCACGATTCCTAGCAAAAGGTAAGATTCTTCAAAGGATTTCATGTTTCACAGACAATGGAAACCCGAGAAAATCCATTTTACCCCCTTTACACTCAACTTAACGAAAATTCCTCGACTTATACACTTTTTCCTCTTGTTACTATATACATCGAAATAAAACATATATATATATATTTTTTTTTTCATCGCGGAAAGCTCATTTTGTCAATAAAAACCGGACAAGCCGTAAACCGAAAAGCGATAAACCGAGAAATAAAAGAACCCAATCGAGAGATAGAGCGAGCTGTATATATACGAGGTGCACGCAGCTATATAGCCAGAAGCGTGTGTCCCTCAAAGTCGTTCAGCGGCGCGTCGGTACAAATTAAACGTCCACTCGAGCGCCGCGCGCAAAACACTGCAGTGGCACAACTCTATACACCCGCAGTTCCTTCTCTCTCTCTCTCTTTGTCACCCACTCGCGACCTTTGAAACTCGAGTTTCCCATCGAGACGCGCGCTGCTTTCCTTTCCAAACGACTTCTGGCGTCCGCGCACCCGCCAAGATCCAATTAAGATAAAAACTGCCCCGCAGTAATTAAAATTGCGCGCGAGTGGCTTCTCGATAGTTCCGCGCTGTCCTTATAGAATTGCAGAGCGTATGGAAAGACGAGGAGGTGTCAAGAGAAAGAGAAGGACGAGTATATATAGGGTCGGTGATTAAGCGCATGATTTCGTTCTCTGGAGACTTTGTTTTCCTTGTTCCTGAGACGAGGAGGCGAGTATAAAGGAATGGGAGAGAATTTTCGGAGGGAACTGTGGGCGGAGGGAAATTTGAATTGGAAAGTAGATTTTGAGAATCGATCCGATTCGACGGTTGGAAAATAATAGCTGGGAGAGTTTGATTATTCATCGTGAATGGAATGTTTTCTCGAATGGAATTATCGTTTTCAGGCAGATAAGTGATTTTAAGGTCTTATACTTGCGATCAATACTCGAACTAAAATTTGTATACGTATTAAACTTTAACTATAAGTTTGAATTAAAAGCTGGTGTAAATTCTAAAGAAATAGAAACTTTGAGCTTTTTATAACAATTTTTGGTTCGATAAAGATCAATATAAATTTCAGTCGAACAATTCTATAAAACTTAATAAATTCTTAGACTTGTATTTGGCTGGCTACATCAGTTTGCCTTCGTCCAATCTGAAATAATTACTGAGCTATGATCTCGAAATCTAATTAAAATTAATGACTTTGACTGCGTACTTAGGTTTGAAAGCGTCAATCTTTATAATAGAGTAATTCGTAACGGAGGCCTTGACATAAATGAGAAATTAATATGTATAAAACAAACTTTTCAAAATTTAACGCCAAGCCAAATATTTTAATCACGTTTATAAGTGTGAAAATAATTAAATCTCTAACATTTATTAAAAAAAAGTTCGTAGCTCGTATGAAAAGAAACGCCAACATCTACACTCTTATAGCATTAAACCCTCGCGACAACAAAAAGCAGTTAAAAGAACATCGAAGCCCACGGCCAGCTCCCCACCCCCATCCAATTTTCTAAAACACCATATCACGAGAATAGCTTCCCGAACCGGCGTCGCTTTTTCCGCCTCCTTCTACCTCCGACCAAGAAGCGGAAAAGCGCTTGACGCTCTCTTCCTTCTTCTCCTCGTGCAGATAAAGGCAAGCCGAAAAAGGCGAATAAGGAAAGAAAGCGAAACTCGAAATTGAATCGCGGCAGAGCGTCGTAGAGGAGAACTTTTCGCTCCATTTAATTACCGGGCCCTACCTCTCTCCCTATATATATTTCTACACGCGGAAGAGAGAGAGAGAGAGAGAGAGAGAGAGAGAGAGAGAGAGAGAGAGAGTAACTCGATTGCGAGCCAAGTGCCGTCGCCGCCGACGCCATTTTTCTCTCTCTCTCCCGATAGCAATTTCGAAGCCTCCCCCGCGCGGCGCGCTCCCGAGATACTACACAACGTCGACGGCAGGAGTGTGTTCTCCAATCAGTGATTCGATTACACTTGACATGTCGATTACCGCCGACGATTCTCCTTTTGCGGAATTCGAAAGGAGAAAGAGAGAGAGAAATACATATTTTTACACCGGCCGCTGATGTTTGGCGCCTGCTGGTGTGTGGTTGAGTACAGAGGGAGTCGACATCGTATATAGCTCATTTGAAAAGGCTGATTGGAGAACGGAAGAGAGTCGTTTCTTTTGTCGAGAGTATATAACCGTAACTAACCTAATGATCGATTGTCGAGTGTTCTTTTAGAACTGGAAATTCCACGTTTTAATGCACCATAATTGGTTTTATTATGGTTTAGCGCACGCCTATTACATTTTTCTACAACTTATTTAATAAATCATTCATTTAGTTTTGGTCAGCGAATTCCTTTACAGTATAGAGAACATAATTATTTTCACATCGCCTTGTTTCACAGCCAACTCTATTCTAAACCCATAACAAAATATCCTACTCCTCGAATAGACCGCGGCTCAATCCACACTACCTCTCCGCCCATTTCTCGCAGGCGAAATCTCAGGATAAACGTCGCGCCTCTCGCGCCATTATGCACGTATATATATATACATATATCTCGCTACTAGTACTCGGGCGCGTCGTAATTGGGCCATGCGCACGCCCGAGGTCCAATTTTACCGCGCCCGACCGTCATTGGACAAACGATTACAAGGAGCCAACACAATGGCGGGACGTGTGCGCGCGACCGAGCGATGGATCGTTTCGCACGCGCTGCAAGGGGAAGTCGCGGTGAGAGCACCCTATACGCATACGTTGATTATGGTTTACGTGCGCGATGGTATAGGTACAACGCGAATGGGGCGCCTAGTTTTGGATGAGAGAGAGAGAGAGGTTGGAAATTGTATAAAGGGGAGTTGGAGTTGCAAGATTTGCGATGGTGTGGGTTAGAGTATAAGGCAGTGAAGTGATTTTTTTGGGAAATTATAGTATTTAGAGTAATGATAAATTTTTAATGATCGATAAAAGTTACTGTTATACCATTATTTATACCTAAAAAGACTTTGTTCTATAAACTTGGTTTATAAGTGTTATATTGTTACTGGAACTTCTTTAATAAAAAGATATCGCAAATAACTGCTATACACTTTTATGTAAACCCTATTGAAAGAAAATATAAAACCTTACGTTAAAAAAAAAAACTAGTATTCGTTGATGCATGAACCTTAGGTTAAAAAATAACTAGTATTCGTTGATGCATGAACCTTACGTAAAAAAAAACTAGTATTCGTTGATGCATGAACACACTTTTGCAAGAAATTTCAAGATTTGCTAGACTTAAATAAAAAAACTTAATTTCCAGCAAACCTTTAAATTCTTCGCAAAAGAGGCCACGTAGTTATAACTTCGGCTTTTCACTTCGTTCCCACCGCACTTTTTCCAACATTCACTTCAAAAACATCGCTAACTTCAAACGTTGCTTAACAAACTGCGAATAACATGACCTAATTTTCTCTCCTTCTCCTTTCCACTTCAAACATGATCTTCAATTAAAAAAAAAATCCCCGTATACTTTTAACCCTCCCGCAAATACCAACTGTAAAACAAAAACATCAGCAGCCTCGAAATGACCGCCATTCCCTGCAAGGATCTCTTCCCTTTTCTCTCGCTCTCTCTCCCTTTTGCTATCGTTCGGGAAATGAAAAGGGCGAGCGGCGAGCTGCAAAAAAGCCGGCGCGCCACGACAAAGGCGTAAAGAGATCGGATCAGTTGGACGTTGACGTAAACTGGAGTCGTCTCGCGTACACACACGAATGCACGCGAGGAGAGAAGAGTACCTATAGTTGTCGGAGCCGTTATAGCCGCCTGCCTGCGGTTTCTCCCTCCTCGCGCGTACCTATATAGGAGAAAGGAGATAGCGCGGGGGAAAACTTTTTAAAGCGTTACAGGCAACTGACGCGGATGTGCTCTTCGCGCGTGTTACAACGCAGTCGTCGTCGTCGTCTTTGGGAATTTTCGGGTTTATTCTTTTTGTCTTAGACGTTGTGGTGGTCTCCCCAAGGCGGTTTCTTACTTTCGATGCTGCGGTAGGAAAGGTGTTGAGAGAGGTGTGGAAAAAGATGGTTAGGTATATAGGGATTGTTAAATGTAACAATTGATGATTTTGGTATCAGATATTATACGTATTTTATTGGTAGTATTGGTAATGATGAACTAACGTAGAAATGTTATAAAATATTTTACTATACTTGATGTGTGGGAAAAATAATTTCAATTGATATACAATCGAGTATACAGTTATGTGACGGTTTAATAATAAATTTCTTGAGTACCATGCTGAAAACTCATCTATGTGCCAAGAAGTTAGAAAATAGCTAGTAAAACTGGCTAATAATTAATTATTAATGACTATGATGGAACGCTTTTCCTCACATTATTTGCCCATTTCTTAGATTGAGCTCACAACAAAATATTCTTATATTTTATTTACTTACTAATTTTATCTTTGGTGAAAGAACATTAAAGTGCATTGGATGACTTACTGAAATATAACTAAATAACATTAACTCAAAACTCATTTGTTGCACTCCTTCTATGAATAATTGAGCAAAACTTGTATTTTTCCAGCTGATTCTGTCTCTCTCTCACCCCTTGTCATAACAGCAAGCCTTGTACTAGCCATTTTCTAACTAACAAAACTGGACAACTATAATATCTTTAAAATACTCAAGAACGAGCTTGTGATTGTCTTCGAAAAACTCATTCTATTTTTCAATCTAAATGGTCAAATAATGGGAGAAAAAGCGTTTCATCGTGAGCTACAAACTGGACAAGAGAAATTCCAATTTTATAGCAAGTTTCTAATATTAATGGTCAGTTATTATGCTATAAAATAATTTGGATTTCCACCAGGGTACAAGTGAATCTTTATACAGATACAGCTTTATAATAATATTATCATATTAAGAAAATTTTGTATAAATGAAATACTCTAAATTTTGTTTTCATAATTCGAAAGTTAACTGTGTAATAATGCAATATAATTTTTCATCTTACAAAAGTAACATTTTTCTATTCTTTTTAAATCAATTTTTTACTTGCATTGAAAAATAAATTAAAATAATAATATTCATCATCCTAACATGGCTAAATTTATGTATCCAAAATTTTGTCTAATAAATCCTCGTTAAACCGAACCAACATCTCTTTAGATTTACATTATTCCAAACCCTCCAATAATTTTTCTATCCGTGCAAGCTTACTAAATCCCCCAACTATACGACATCACACCCGTCCAAACTCCGCGTGGGCCAACATTTAGCTACAGCCTCGGCCAACTGGTAAACTCCGAGAGCTCATATGTACCGAGAGTATTGAGATTTCCAGCCAGCTAGCCGTCGCGTGTCCAGCAGCCGCACCGCCGCAAAAAGGGGGCTAATCGGCTTACTTTTGCGCCCGCATATACCCGAGATTTTACTTAGATACGGAGGCGCGTGGTTTTGCTTACACGTGGATTCTCTATGCTCCATATATCCCGACGCCGGCACGCGGCTTAGCTTTTTCGGCGCCAGTTTGACGGATTTCCTCTATATACAGATGAGGACAGCAGCCCTTTGGAAACACGTGGCAACAGTGGGAAAATAGGCCGGCGACATTTTTTTTTGTTTGCTGGCCCGTTTGCGTTTGGGATTGCGAAAGCGGGAGGAAAATATTGTTTTTTTTTATTTTTTAGAATAAGAGAAGGTTTGTGTTTATGGTTGGATATGGTTGAAGTATTGCTTTATATAGAGTTTTTCGCTTACGTTTGTTCAGTTTTGTAGTAATTAGAGTGGCATCGATAGAAAACTCACCTGAAACATAAGAGATAATAATTAGTTAGTTAAGTATAAGAATACATTTGGGAATAAAATGATGTTAGATTTGCAATACACGTCGGTCTAATAGCCGAACAATTTTCGTTTCGAGTATCACAAACGTATTCGTCAGTCATAATCTAATAAATTGTAGCTATTCGGAATCGTATTAATGTATCAAATATTGACGATGTATCAAAGCAGCCGAATAATTATTAACTAAGTTTAATGGGCATTACAGAAATTGATTTAGAGCAGGCGCTGGGCACAATGGAAACCTGCCACCTATACGAATTCACATAAATCAAAGTAATTATCGTGTCCATGTTGCATCTATCAATCATCGAAACCATATACATTATTAATTGCGCGTTTCACCTTCAATTTAATTACCTTCCCTGACATTTCAAAGAAAATTTATTAAATTACAGTTTGTTTTTGTTACGACAGCTCAGCACGAAAATAAACACACTATTGTATGTATTACTAACAATTTTTTAATTTAATAGGAATCAAAATGCTTTTCATGATATTTTTAATGTTCTGTTGCAGGGCTCTGGTGGCATCCGAGTTCTGACGAGTCAGCATAATGATAGATGAAAAAGCACGCGATGTACTCGAGCAAGCATTGCAGTGGTAGCTCAGTGGTTACCTGAGGAGAAATTTTGGATCCGTGGGTTGGAATTTCGGTCGTCCTATATTTTTTCCGCGTTTTATTTATTTAAATCACTCCATTATAACTATCATATGTAACGGTTTTTATAATATCATGGGTACGTTTATGAATGTATATTGTTTGCGCGCAAATGTATGCCTTTTTTACAGGAAAAAATAAAGCATAAAATGCAGCCTATATTGAAAATACACGTATGAAATTTATTAAAATTAAAAAGTAAGCATAAACAAAATAAGTATATAGTGATGCACGAATTGGTCAGTACGAAAAATGGCGTTCAAGGAGTGTAAAATGCAATACAATAGTAGGTGGGTGACACCGTAGATCAGCCATTCACAAAATTTAGAAAATTCCAATCCCTATGTTTTATTGCTAGATGACCGGTGCGTAGGCACGTGGTGAGAAGCGCGGTCGGACGGGTAAGCGCTAAGCCATTTTATGACACGACCTGGCGCTCAGGCCCAAAATGGTGGCTACCAAGACAGTGCGTACATTGCTTTGCGGTTTTGGTCACGTGCCTACATTTAAGCGGTATAAAGAACGGGTTTTAGGCTGTATAACAACAAAAAATATGCTTCTTGAGATTGGTTTTTCACAGATGTTCAAAATCTGTCGACCTATACGTTTTTGTACGCGAGCATTATATTGTTAGCGCGTGTCTCGAGAAACTTGTGACGAATTAAAGCAATAAATTTTTAAACACGCTAAAGGTCCAAACATATTTCATTGATACATGCTGCAAACTTTTATTTTTCATTCTATTAATAATATTTCGACAACTTTCGCTTATTCAATCAAAGTTTATTTGCGCCAATTTTCTCAACTCAATATCTGAACAAGACCACGTTATATAATAAATCAAAACAAGAACGTCCATTATTCGGCCCGCATTGCCATAACCTATACAATCCATGTTCTTAAACCAAATTGTTCTTCCACGTCAGCACCACCCCTCTTCAAAATCCACAAAACAGTACACCCTTACAGCTACACGCAGTCGCATCCGCGAACAATAGACTGTACCCCCTCCCACCCACCTTCTCCTTACGCAATGCTCTCTCTGTACTTTCCTCCTTGTCAGACATCCTCAGCGCTTGCAATGTTCGACGATTGTAAATGACGCTCTCTCACTCTCTCTGCCTCGGCATGTACACGCACATATACACGAACCGACGGGCGTTAATAAATCTGCGGCAGCAGCGTTGGCACTGCGACGGACAGCCGGATCGAACATGGTGTGAGTATAGTAGCGTAGACGCAGCAAGCCAGCGTGGCTTAATCCACGTCGAACGATTTCACTGTGCTGCAGCAGTAGCAGCAGCCGCTCACCCTCCGCATGATTAACGACGCGCTGCTGCTGCGGGGAGAGGCGAGGATAAGACGCGGCATAGCTATGTTTAGCCCTCCTATAGGTTCCTTACTATGATCTGGAAGCTCAGGTCTATAGGATAGAGGTCTTAGGTGCACGAGGTGCCGAGAGCTGCGTTGATGCCAGCAGAGGTGATCGTTGACGAAGGGATGGGATTGCAGCTGGATTGGGCCTGCGCTATGTGGCTGGTCAAAGCGAGATGTGAGTGGGTATTGTTTTGCTGTTGTGCTTTGGGATGAGATCGGGTTCTATGTGTTGACCCGGTGGCATATTATGTTCAATTATGCGGTTTGATGGAAATTGTTATCTTATGGGTCGAAGCGGTGTTGTAATGCTTGGAATTCTTGAAAATTGTTGTACATCTACTTCGGTATTATAATGGTATACCGATTCGTAACTAGAGCATAAAACAATAATGTTTGGTATGAATGGCACATCTCATTGAAAGCTAAATTCCACATGTGCACGCGATATTCAATACATCTCTACCCATCTGTTAACGTCTTGTTTATAGGTGTTATGATATGATCAGCTGTTCAATACTCGTCGCTGATATAGTTACGCGATATGAATCATTTCCATTAATCCATCATTAACTGATATATACAATAATTATAGACATTATCTTATGATGGTTTAGTTTCTAGTGCAATGTGTTTCTGTTCAATGAGTGTCAGTGTTTGTAATCAATTCTGTAGCAGAAATTAATACAGCCTTCATACAGCTAGTTTGTAAGCTACTAATTTAATCTTAATATACTGAAGAAAAAATTTTAATTCTTCCCTCTACACATTACCATAGTTGTCTGTCTATCATAATGCTCTTAAGTTTAATAGTCTAATCTGAAGTTATTGTTTACTTTAAAACTATTCGCCGAACAAACAACCAGGAAACAACGAAATTCATAGTTTGAATATGATGTTTGACGAGCCGATTGACTAGACGTCTACTTTATCCCCGCCGTTCATACGTCGACTTCATGCGTCAAAAACTTTATCCTATCAGAAAGTTTCGGTACATATATATACCTAAAATGTTTCGAGATTGATTATTTTTAGTTCGTACACCGCTTGATAGAATCGTAATATTATACCTCGGCCAAGCATTAATTTTCAGTTAAAATTTATTGCGCAACTTTGAATAATGTACGCCAATTTTCAGCCAACGATTTTATCATGAACCTCACATTGTTTAAATCGACGTGCCATACGAAAAGTAGCACCGCTTTTTTTTCGCAGACGAAAACTAGCCTTTTTAAATTTATGTAGACGA
>UXGD01003082.1:0-22070 GCA_900474315.1 Torymus auratus | reverse complement strand
ACCTTTACCTACGCCACAAAAAAAAAAAAAAAAAGAAATTGAAAAAAAAAACAAAAAAAAGAAATTGAAAAAAAAAACAAAAAAAACTTATTACTAAAAAAATTTAAAGTAAAGAGTTCAGAAATATTTTAAAATTTATATTATAGCTTTTTTATTTTAAATACTTAATTTAAAATTTTCATTTTCAAGACAATATTTAATTTTTAAAATATCAGAGTTTTATTAGGAAAATAATGAAAAATGACAAAAATGAACAAAAAATTTTAAAACGAGTTGATTCTTTTACATAATATAGATACATTCAATACTGAGTGTTTGTTGAAACAAATAGTATACAATTCAAGAACTACAAATAAAGTAAAAAAATCATTAACATAAAATAGCACGAATAAAAACTATCCTCACAACAAGCATTTATATAACCGAACTAAAACATAGCTTCCCAGTGCTGCTAACGTAAACTGAGAAACCTCGGCGCGTGCCACTCCGAGATCAGGCGATCCCGTTTCATCCTTCACTCTGAAATTAGCCAAAAACGACACAAGAGACTCTAACGCCAGTAAACTATACATACAGCACGTATAGTCGCCGCACGTATAGAAAGCGCGTGATAACTTACCTGCGGGCGACGTCCACTCGCGCGTATATTGGTTATATCGCCATTCAATTGGCCTCGCACTCGCGATTTTTTCGCGCCTGCGTAATACTATTCTCCGCCAGTGCCATTATTCTACCTATATTCAAATGTGCGAGCATTTTCCGCTCTTTGAGTAAATAGCTTGAATGAATCGAAGTTCAACGTGCGCGGGCGCGCGTTTCCTCGGTTATGCTAATGTATTGGTTCGTTCCGACTGGCTTGAGTAACATACACGTATACGTTCGTTGATTCGTGTAGTTTCGGTGACTTTTGATTTTTTATGAGTATTTGTAAAGGCAGTCTCCATTTTAATATAAATATGGGAAGCGGGATCCTTTGAGGGCCAATATCGAAGAGAATTAGAATTACTGAATACATGACAGATAAAGAAGGATAATCAATTATTAAATTACATGAAATTAATAACGCTTAATTAACACAATAGATTGGGAAAAAAATCAAATTTTCGAAAGAGAAAGTAATTATCATTAAAATTTAATTTCAGAAATGCTACAGATAAAAATAAAAGAAGATAATATAAAGAATAATACTATTAACAGGATAGGAGACACACATAAGTTAAGTGGTATACATATATAAAAGTTTATGTAGTAAATTGCGTTTGAAAAATGTAAACACAGCTCCATGTATATAAATACGTTGATTCGTTGATAAAAATTATATTGAAGACGCCGAAAAGGAATAAGTTCACCTTTTTTAGCGTTAGACTTGCGTTTTATGGTAAACAAGCATTCTGTTTTTTTTTTTTTTTTTTGGTGTTGTCTTTTTTTGAATGTTAAAAGATTTTAATTGTCATTTCATTTTCAATAAAGCCTGAAAGAGAAAAGAGGGCAGAGAACTTCTGACGAAACGTTGCACTTAACATTAGTGTTTTTCAAATCATTTGGATATTAGCCCTCAAAGGATCCATTTTTCCATATATTTATACGTTTTTTGTTTTTCTCCGGCTGGAATACGTAGAAGTAGCAATAATAATATATGCTCGATTTCTTTAGTCAGATGATCGACCACTTGTCTTATAGTCGTCTACAAAAACACACACATACGAAGTGCGTAAATAAGAATAAACGATGAATGGGAAAAAGTTAATTTTGCACCTGACTATTTTGCCACAGGTGGAGCACATTTTTTTCCCGACTATTATCGCAACTGTGTTTGCTCAGTGCGATTTTTCGTGATGAAAGTTTCTTTTCTTATTTCGTAATCGTCGTTACGTTTGCCGGTATATATACACACATGTTTAATGAGTTTGTTAAAATTAACCGATTGATAAGGTTTAATTAGGCAGGAGGAACTGTTATTTGCTTGTATTTTACATATGAATAAAATGCAGTTCTGTTTCAATTATAAAATTTTTTAAAAAATCGTAAAAATTCAGAGATTTTAAAATTTTGCGATACCGTATAGCAGGACAATTAATACAGTTTTAAAAACACCAAGAATTTTTAACTTTTATTATTAAAAAAAGGCCAGTGGAAAATTCTCTTTACCACACGAAAAGTAGGTACGTAAACCAAAAATTCAACAGCTTTTCGGTGAAAAGCAAATTTTCTACACGTTACGACAAGTCGATTTCGGAGATAATCTGGGTGAGTCAAAGCTCGTTTGACTCAGCATTGAATTCGGAAAGTGTTTTGATGCAGGCGTATACGAAGCTGTGCGCTCAACAGTTTCTGACTCACTGAGACACTATTGTTCTAGCTGGGCCTAACCAAACAAGCCAATAAATCATTCCAGCCGAAGATGAAATATTTCACAACAACCTGATAACATTTACTGCCAGTCACCTCCTACTTTCTTTACCCAAAAACCCTCAAAACTTACAACCTTGTAAACCATCTCACCGTGAAAGTACGTTATAAGACTCTCTCTCTCTCTCCAACGTACGTGACGTTATGTTCGTTATACACATATGAGAAACGCGCGAACAAGTTTCTCTCTCAGCGAGAGAAGACGGGGTTCCGAAAAATATAATCGAGTCGAGATATTCCCCCCCTGGTCCAACGGTCGCGCGACCGTTCCGAAAAGGACGAAAAAAAAATCACGCTCGGCTCCTCGACTCTCTGGCCTCTGACCCTCGCTTCCACATACATATACATCCTATATACGCGCGCGTAAGATCACCTGCTGGATTTTTCGTAACCGACACTGCGCGCGTACTTACTTGCTTGCTTGCCTGTCGCTGACGAGTACGAGAGAGGGAAAATCCCAAGGAGAAAGAGAGAGAGAGAGTGGCATTGTCTTGAGGGGTCGCTCTCGCCGGGGGCACGCGCAATACATACCTGCCGCTTTGGGACGCGCGCGCGCACAACTGCGTCGTTAATCTCGGCACAGTGATCTCTCTCTGTGTTGAGGCGTTTGTGAGGTTCCGGGGAAAATATTTGGCGTGGTTTTGGGTAGGCCGAGAAAGAGAGATGAGATCGGCAGGTTGCGATCGATACTCTGCTGAGGTGGGGGGGAAAGGAACCGGAAGGAGCGTACGGGAAATAGCTGTGATTTATTTCGCTAGTTTCAGTTGACAAAATGCATGCTTCGGAATTGTGGGGATAAGTGGATGGATTTCGAAAGTGCCAGTGAGTAGATTTTCGAGCAGCTAAATAAACATTTTTCTCAATGTTGTCAGCTTTTGGTAATCTTTTTTTTGCATTGACTACTGAACCGTGTAAAATGTAAAACACACCTTTCTTTTCGTTCCAATAATCATCACACACTCCAAAAAATGCAAAAGAAATGTACACCAGTTGAGCTATCGCATTATTAAATAATCTCCGCATGAAATGAACACCCATAAACTATTAGCACAAAACAAATCCCCAATGAGCCGGCGACGCATTCCTTCTCCATTTCAGCAAGTAACTCCCGAATTCCTTCCTGCCGAGACCCCGCGGCAGCCCCGAAACCCCGCCGGAGCCACCGAAACAACAGAAAAATTTCGCGCGCTCTTTCGGCAATCACGACGAGAGGGAGAAAGAGACAAATCCGTGCGCACCCCAGTCGGAATGTGTCCCCATTCACTCTCAGACCCGACCTCATTCATCGGAGGGCTCCGACAGGTGTTCGCCTGCGCCGTAAACTTCGCGCGCGAGCGTCTTCGGTCCCGTTCCGGCGAATAGACGCCGAAGTATATATACGCAGAGAAGAAGGAGAGAGAGGGAGAAAGAGAGAGAAGCCCAAGGCTTTTATGGCGACTGGTTCGATCGAACAGGTGCGTCTTGCCCTCGGCACACGGGCTGCATGTATATAGGTACACGTTGTACGTGTATATATGTACGCACACATTTGAGAGGCAGAGAGAAACGGCCCCACGACAAAGGGTAGTAACGAGAGTAAGAATAAATCCGGACTGTGGTATACTGTGTGTACTATATGCTACACGAACAAAGGCTGCGTCACAGGTTGACGCCGGTTTTTCGCTTTCGTTATTTATTATTGTAACCGTTTACGAGCGGCGTAAATTTGTCGAAGATTTTCGACAATCTAGCCGCGCGCGATTCTCTCGCATATATGTATAGAGAGGCGGAAAACCGGGCGAATAATTTAGTTAACCTTAGAGAGTCGCAGTCGCGCGGGAACGAGTTTTTAATTTGCGCGAACCAGTTTCTTAATTACCGCGAGCGATCGCGCTGTGCATAATTCGCGCTTTCGTTTACAGATAGTAAATATTGCGGGTAAATTATGCTCATTAAGGCCATCGTTAATCGTTGCTATACATGAGTGTATGCATTTTCAGAATGGGTTCGTTTATTTATACAGCGAGAAAAGCAGGAAGTTTTGAAATTATCCTTTCCTACATATACATTCGATATATAATTCAATGCAAAATTCGGATACCCGTCGCGGAGCTTTACGGTGAGATTATGTAAAAACCGTACGAGTGGCCGAGCAGGTATATGTATATACATATACTCGTGCATGTGTGTTTGTGTGGAGTTTGAGGGAAAGGTTCTCGCTTAATTTAATTTGTGAGGCAAAGTGACCTGCCTCCGAATTAAAATCGGCTCTTTGTTGAGAGCTCGCTTGGAGGAAGTGGCGATTGATATTTAAACCTTATTCGAGGAGCTGTTAGAGGAAAAAAAGTCTTTGAATGAAAAATCAATTTGTTGGTTTGTGAATACAGAAGAATTATAGACTTAATGCTCTCATGAAGAATTAAATGTTTTTTTTATTATTTTATTTCATCAAAAGTATTATGCAATCAATTGTTTCATCAATTATTTAGCACGCAATACTTAAATAATTTAACCTCATGCGTATATAATTATTTTCATGTCAGATTTAAATGCGCCGAAAAAATCGTGCATGAAAAATAAAATTTTTAATTACTAAGTAAATAAATAAAACTCTCCCTAATTAATCAACGTACTGTACTTCAAATACGACAAAATGATAATCTTTCTCAACACTACCAGATCCACATTTAATCTACAGCACCACAACTCATGATCCACACGTTGTGCCGCAGCGATCCGAGTTACGCAATCGCGGGCTCTCATTAGCATTTAGGCCTCTCTCACACACACACAGAAATCTTCCGTCTCTAATTACACCTCGAAACGCCGCGGCACCTGCTCCTCTCTCTATACGTAACATCTAGTCCACTTCTGCTACATGTTATATCCACGTGATATAAAGAAGAGTCTCGCTCGATATAGAGAGCGAATTCGGCGCGTGCGCACCTGACTGTCCTCGAGGAAGCCCTTCATCACTTCCGGGAAGACACATCTCGACGCGCGCGCTGTGTGCGTATGGCCTGTGCGCGCCAGGTGTACTTGTGTAGTGCGAATACCGAAAAGCGCGGTAGCTATGTATGTAGTGGAGGAGGTTTGTTGCCTGGTACAAAGCAAATTCGGAATTCTGTGTCGGTGGGTAGAGAGGTGTATAGTAGGGTTTCTGATGGTTTCACTTGTTGAATATGTAAAGGAAGCAATTTTCAAGGGACAATTGATTATATTATGGATATTTTATACTCAACAGTACTCAACATTTTTACAATAATTGATTTATTTTATATAATTTATTATATAAATTTTAAAATATTTCTCTTGCATTTGTTGAAAAATATTTTAAATTTCATGAAAAATTAATTTTTAACTTACCCTACTTGAGTTACAGCACACTCAATCCAATTCTCCTCACAACCTTTAATAAAATAAAGTCATGCAAATTCGCGCGATATCTCCATACCCCCATAGCGAATAAATTAGTCACGGAATAATAACAGTAACCCCGGCCGTCGCTAATCACCAACGAAATCGCTGATACTGCGAACAAATATTTGTCCGGCGAATCGAGTTTAATTGATCTCCGCTATACGAAGCCAATTTAACCAACCGCAATGCGCGCGCATACAGAGAAATCGATACAAGGGCGGCAGATAGCTTGGCTCGAGCGCCCTCGAGGAATGTCAGCTGTGCCCCGGCGAGCCTTTAATTAGCATATTCATAACTCTGTGATATTTTAATGTTATATATATTGGTGGCTATCGGTAGCTCGCGATCAACCTGTGCTCTAACTGCCCCCCTTTGTGCGCCGAGCCATACTCGCGTCGCGAAAAATCGTTCGAGGGCAGCGGTGTATAATAGGACCCGCGGTGGCTTGCCGATTCGATCGATCATTTCATTCGGAGGTGAATGAAATAGGTTTCGTAATAGACGCTGGGGTATATAATAATTATACACTTATTGTAATACTGGTGATGAAATAATTTTGATTAAGATAGTTAATGTGCGAGTAATAAAATTCACAGTTAATACTAACTGTATATGTCTAATTTTACTAATATTATTGATAATTTTGTAATAAATAATTGAGCATTACAATATCATTAAAAAAGAGTTTTTAATTATTGCTGACCGCAGTATGTAGCTGTGATGTTATGTATATAGTTGTTATGTTTAAGAGAGCGCCCTCAAAAATGCCAAGCTAGGAGTTCTTTTGTGCTTCGAAGACCGTCCTGTGATAAAGCGCGCGAAATCAAACCATTGATATAGAGATGAGAAGAATTCTGAGCGACCAAGACTAGTCGAGATACGACATGACATGACGTTGGAGACCCGTACGTAGGATAGGGATGGTTCTCAAGGCGAAGGCTGAGAGTTTAAATTGAAAAAGGCATGTTATTGAAAAAATTGAGATTATTATAATAGAAAAATAAATCAAATTACAAGAGTAGGCTATAAGCCAAATTAATTGAGGATCTAGAGTGAAGAGTTAAAAAATAATGCAGAAATTATTTAGTCTCTCCGCTCTTCGTCCAGAACTGTCAGTTGATACATAATCATTGTGACGACTCCGTCTTGCCGCTGTCGTTCGTATGGATCACGTCTTTCTTTGCTTCATCTGCTGCCGACGCTGATGATGTGGTTCTGGGTGCAGCCGCAGCTGATTCTTTTGCTCATACTATCACAAATCTTTTTAAATTATTGCTGATTGACCACATTCGGTATGTTACAATTAATTATACCGTAATCATTAAGGGTGCGACTTAATTGAAATGAGTTAATTGCCCTCTTTCCAGTCGCACCCTCAATTATGTATGAAAAATTGTAAAAGGGAATAAATACATTAGTTTAAGGAAGCTAAGTGCCAATGTATTGGCAGCGGTTTTTATAATATACAGTTAGAATGAGAACTTCAAACTGATTTTAATTTAGTTCGATTTCTAGATCTAGATATTTCAGTGCAATCCTTTCGGTTAATTAATTTCCACGAACTTATCAAAATTTCTCTTTTTTCTCAAAATTTTTCACATATAATCGACATAACTGTACCTAACAGCTCCGAAATTCCGAAACTAGTCCGCTCGAACCCTTCCGAAACAACAGTTATATATCCACCTCGCGAAACTATTTTTCCAAAACAACCTTTTCTCTCTGTCTCTCCACCTTCTTTTTCGTCGAGGGTTCAGTAACTCCGAAACCACTCTTCTCCCGGGCTAATCTCTTCTCTCTCTCTCTCTCCTCGGAGCCTTCAAACGGGATTGACTCGCCAGGCCAATATTCCACTTCTTCTTCTTTCTCATTAGCTCCTCTCT
Source organism: Torymus auratus (assembly GCA_900474315.1). Lineage (NCBI taxonomy): Eukaryota > Metazoa > Arthropoda > Insecta > Hymenoptera > Torymidae > Torymus > Torymus auratus. The sequence goes on along the minus strand of UXGD01003082.1, from coordinate 14,379 downwards.
CTTTCTTTCTCTCGACCTCTTGACAGGACAAAACAATCTGGGCAACCTGCCATGGCAACAGATGGCTCGCGGTGCGCGCGCACGCAGAAATCCACCTGTTGATGCGGCGGCAGCGCTGTGTATATGGTACTTGTGCGCGTGCGCGCGCGAAGGAGTGTGTGTGTGCAGTGCGGTGCACACGCCCCCGAGAAAAAGTCGCGAGCGGGTTCTCTTTGACTCTTTCGTTCGAGTGGTAAGGAGGAGAAGAAGAAAGTTAATTGGAAAGTTAGTCGGGGGAAGTGTTGACCTGTGGGTTATTATGAGATTTTTGGGGAAAAGTAGAGTTGGTAAAGGGGACGGCCCTGTAAGTGAGTGCAGGTTATTATTTTCTTTAATGAGATGAACACCAAGTAATAGCAATTATTTTTAGATTTCATTTACAGCATTATTAATTTATAAAGTACCACTTTGATATTGTAATTCGCCGCAATCTATTGCAAAATCAGTTAAAAGGAATTTAATAACGAGAATTACTTTAACGCGGAGCATAAAATTTCGAGATGATAAAGAGCGCACGATTACGAGCATTAAAAAGAATATACAAACTGTATTTCGAAACATAATTTCCAGCAATTACAGCAACTTTAAGGACTTATTAACGACTCGAGAGCAAGCCAATCGCCATTTCCACCGATACCAATAAAAAAAATTAATAAAGAGTATATTCTCAATACCACTGCTGCGACTCGGCTCTCTTTCTTTACGCCCGCAGAGGACTTTTTTATTCCCCCAACGCGCGGCCGTCCAAATATTTTCCATATATACCGCGCGCCGCGCCGACAATTATTTTACAGCCGTGAGTATCTTTACGAGCGAAAAGTGCGTATCGTTAAAACAAAAAAATGCCGGGCCGTGCACGCTGGCCGCGATAATAAAATTGATCCCCGAAGAAGAAGAAGAAGGCACAAGCGAGAGAGAGAGAAAGAACGTACACCGTAAATACGTGGGGGGTAGAAGAGGAGAGAGCGAGCGTCTGTGTCGCGCTAATCAGTCGAGCGCCTGCCTGATGTACTTTGTATCTAAATTGGCCGGGCTATGAATCGCTCGCGTCGGGCGTAAAAATCGCCATTACCGCACTTTTCGCGCGCGCGCGGCCTTAATGATCCGGCCGATAGCATCGTACACTCGCGCACCTTATCGTCACGACCTTTCTCTCTCTCTCTCTCTCTCTCTCTCGCTGTGCGCTTCTTCGAGATGAAGACGAAATTTACGGTAAGAGTCGTGGTACAGGCACACTTCCAGGAACGATCGCTCGCGGTTTTCGAAAGTGACAGACTGCGAGAGAGGTCAAGATACGTATGCGTATATATACGCATGTATGATAATAATATACTTCACCTTAATTTTACTAACTCCGCCGCGATTATTTTTATAAGCGAGGAGAATTCAAGGCCGAGTGTAGTTTACGAGCGAGTCTCTCTCTCTCTCGAAACGCGGGGAGCAAGGTTTTCAATTTTTAAGATTCAATAAACATCGCGCGAGCGAGCGCTGAAATTATTTTGCGGTATTGGAATTCTCGTTCCTTTTTCTGCCGCATGCGGAGGAGAGAATAATAATGTAAATCAGGCACAATAAGGAAATATTCACTGGTGGACTTAAGCAACAATGTTACGGCGGGGTGTAAGTTACTGCCGCTGCTTCTTTCGCCTCCTATAAAGAATTTTTATACATAATACACGTGTGCACGGTTATATACATCGCGGCGATTTCGGTGAAAATACAGGAGAAGGAAGTGCTGGCTAATCTGCTCTTCCGGGTCGCACCTACAATAGCTTAGACTATATAGGAAAAAAGACACTACTACCGTGCAGGGCATAACAAACGAGGGCGCATCCATCAGCCCGCAAAACGGCCCTCTCGCACTTCACACACGTGAGAGAATAATTAATGGCGATTCCGATTAATCTCGATTATATTTCTTTCTTCGGCGCCTTTCACCTTTCCCGGATCCGGCGTGGATTTTTTGTCGATCAGGTAGACGCGCGCGGGCGAGTTCGACAGGTACGCGCGCAGGTATATGTATATGTATCAACCCTTCTGCTCTCCTTTTTTACGGAAAGAGCAGATGGCCAATGTGTGTACAGTACGCGAGTATGTGCACGTGAGAAAAGCCTTTGTAGAATGAGAGGGTTATATCCCCGTGACTCCGCTTCCGGCGAAAGTGTGCTTCGGAAGCGGCGAGTGTGAAAAGAGATTTTCTTCGCGCGGGGGAGAGGAGGAAAAAACACGTGCGTCCGCGTTTTTGTGCGTGGAAAGCGGGTGGATGTATGTAAGGCCTTGGAAAAAAGGGTTGGATCCGGAGACGGGCTTTTGTGGAGGATAAGTTTTTTTCAGGAAGGGGCTGTTGAATTGTTTGATGTTGTTGTTTGATATTGTAGTATATTAAAAATATTAAAAATTTAATCTGGTGTTTGAACAGGAGAATCGAGTTGCATCTAAAAACTTAATGATGAAAACAATGAAAAGAGTTCGAAATTTGAATAATTAGATTGAAAAAATTTAATATGTCATTATTTTATTTTGAAGTTGAGAATCACAACATGTACGATTAACTATTGATATAAGTATTTATATAAAACACTCGACTATATACATTACTAATAATCATCTCAAAACACTCAATCACAGCACATTAGCCGCAACCAAAAATCTCCATTCACAAAAATGACACACTCTTAGCTCCCCAAAACACACACTCTGTCTGCTACAAAGAACCCAGCAAAACTCCAGATGCACACAACCACATCCCCGCCGAAAGTTCCACCTAATTCTCGCTCTCTCCACGAACCGTATATATACCCCAGCGCGTGCTGCACCGATAATCGTCCTTCCTCGAACGCTTCGCGCATATATACGTTCACACGTGCGGACCACCTACGCGCCTCTCTCGTCCAGAGAGACGAAGACGACGCCACACCTCGAGAGAGCAGAGCGTGTAATGATCCACGCGCGAATCGCGCTCTCTTTCGCGCCAACCGGTCATCAAGCGCGACCGTTGGAAGGTCAGTTTTTCCCACGGGGACGCGGAATGTCCGCTAGTCGTATACCCGCGCCGCCACGGTATAATGAGAGGAGGAACGGTTTCGTTTGGGAGAAGGAGAGAGAAAGAGAGAAAGAGATAAGGAAAGGGCAGAGCCGCGAAAATGACTTAATTAGCGTATGCGCAAGGTGAGCTGCAGGTTTTTCGGAGTTCCGTGTGCGGCTCTACCCGTGCGTAATTAGCGGGCCTTTTGCCCGCGTAATCGCGCCGGTTATGCGAATGCGCCGTTGTTAATTAACCGGCGAAGTTTAATTTTTTGGGGGTTGGCAAGTGCAGTGATATGGGATTTTTTGGTTGTGGTTTTGGCAATGTGCGAAAATTTTGGGAGGCACGGGCAAGTGCAAAGTAGTGACGATTGCTTTAGTACAAGAGTATTTTTAAAGAAATTTATGTTATGCTGTTATCAAAGGAAGATTTTTTATTTGTTGTAATATATTTTTTATAAATATTTCTACGATTTCAATAAAATCTTGAGAAATTTGTTTCATTAAATTGAAGCTGCATAGCTTTGCTCCAAAGTAGCATTCTTCTATTTCTAATCAAATTCTCAATTTCTTCATCATTTAGTTTCACAATTAATCGTCGATTTTCACTTCATAAAACTTTAATAACTCTCGAGCCAATACTGAAACACCGCGCCTACGTGAGAATCGTGAAAACAGAAAGAGATCAACGACACGAAAACGTCAACAAACTCATTGTGCCCGCCGCGCGGCTCGTTTTCACAATTAAGCAGAGGTCAACAGCGCATACTTAATTACCCGACGACGCTTTGAATAATTCATTCCCCTCAATAGATATTCCATAGGCTCTCCCCATATACACACATTAAAACCAGCGAAATTATGCAGACGAGCCTCCGGTCATCCGATGCCAAGTGTATCACCCGAAACGTACGACTTCCCTCCTTACTAATCATCGCACAACAGCAGCAATAATCCCAATACTTATTACGTAAAGATACGTGTACCCGATGACTCAGCTATTAAAAATCCCTTCGCGCGGCAGACAATGCAAAATCCCGCGGCGCGATAAAATTCCAGAGGCGCGGAACACCTTATTCGCGGGAAGCAGGAAACGCGCGTTACGCCTACGCGTAGTGAAATTTCTCTCTCGCGAGTGTGCGGCGCCATATTCGTATGTATCCTACACGCTGAGAGTCGTAGCCTCGTAAATATACATATATATACGCGAGTGTACCTGCCGCGCTGGCGCACCTGCTGGCGTGGCTATAGTCATAAGCTATATTTGTAAAAACAAGAGAGAGTGGGAACGATTGCAATAGGTGATTTTGCAGAGAAAAAAGAATATTCGTGGTTTCTAAAAGAGAAAGCATTGTAATATAGGAGTATCGACTTTTGTAAATTTGTATAAGTTAAATGTAGGTCAAAGAAACCGCAAAATCACAGAAACAAAATTCATCCTAGACCGTCGCGTAATATCCACCTGCCAGCAGCACCACTACCGCCACTCGTTCGCGTAACTCCACTTTTTCCGCGCCTCCTCGTTTACTCGCGCGCAGGCGCACTTGCTCTGGAAACGCGCCTCGGCGTCAAAGTCCCTCTATACACCGTGGGCGACTTTCTCTCCCCGGGCACGGATTGGTCGCGCGCGCCTGCGTCGACGCATCGCGTCGCGTAATAATATACTCTCCGCCTCTCTTTCTCGCACTCGCTCTAGTGCGCAGACGTGTAAGTGTATATATACCAGAGGGGCGTCGGCCATTCACACGCGTGCCTTTCGCGCAAAATGAAATCGCGCTCGGTGATGGTGAGATATATATATTTCGGATGATGAGAGTTTACGCGATATGGTGTAAGTTGTTGCGTCAGGTAGGATATAGGATAATGCTGTAATTGGTTGAATCAATTAGGTTGGGGGAGTTTTTTGTGGGTGGAAATGAAATGAGAATTGATAGGGGCTTATTTTTCTCGGGAGTAAATGCGCATAAGAAGGATATTAATGAAGGAGTATTGTGACATGTGTGAAAGACTTTTAACGTACGCGTATGTGCTTCGTATACCTTAAAATATTAAGCAAAAAGTCGTAAACTGTAATTACGACCAATTAAGATTCATTATGCGTATAAAAATGATATTCAAACTAATAAATTAAGATTATCGTTATTTATATCGCGACTGCAGTATCTTTCTTAATGATTTAAAGTGTATGTTATTACTTGACGCTCGCAAGTATTAATTATGTCTCGGAATGATATCTAGAATTAAAGTTTTTCACCAAGCTGCAATCTCTAATTCGTTTTGTTTTTCTATGCAATACACATTTATCAATAAAAAAAGACACGATCTATCATCAGTTAGCATGATTCACGAATTAAACAGTATATTGTTTAATAATCACCATTTAAAAAGTACAATTAAGCGTATATGTAAAAAAAAAATCTGAAGGCGAAAAGATGCAGCGTAACCTTTTGGCTATATATAACGTTAATACTCAGAATCACATGTGCATAAATTTATTAAGGTTATATGTTTTATTAAACCATGATGTCAGACACGACGAAGAGAAGACCCGTACGTACGTATACGCACGTGTACAAGAAAAGAGTGTCCTCTCCTCCTCTCTACCCTTCCACACACATACACATACCGGACAAACAAAAGAATATCAATGGAAGGTTAAGTTACATTTAAACGTTGAACCCGCGAACTCGATACCCACTTATGCTCAACCGGCGGCGCACCGATGCACGCACTTTCCTCCATCCGACCTTATTTAACATTCAAATTAGACGAAAAATGCACTACCACTGGCTATATAAAAAAAAAGACAAAAAAAAACGTCCGGCCCCGTCGCCATGTGTAACACGCTCGCGTTGCGTCACACACAAGCACGAGAGAGAAAGAAGAAAGAAAACGGACGATGACACGCGAGAAAAGATTAATCGGCGCTTTTCCATAACCGAAAATGAAAAATGGACCCCTCGTTGCGCAACGCAATTAGGCTCTCCTCCATTTCGTCACATACACCTATACATATACTTACGATGAGGAAAGTTCACGGCTTCCGACGCAACTTGTCTCTGTGTGTACGAGAGAGAGAGAAGAATTATGGCGATTCGCGCGCACAGGCGCCTATATACCGGCTCGAGCGCGCGTGGCTAATGACTCACGCGCGTGTCCACCTACGTGGCTGCTGCTGCTACTACTATATACCAACGCGCGCGCGGAAAATCAGGTTTCGTCTGACCCGATATATATCGGAGCGTTTTATTATTAGGGGCAAGCGTTTGCGCAATGCGTGTATGTATATATAGAGGGAAAAGAGCCGCGAAGGTGCGACTATTATACACATATAGGAGAATTGTCCCGCGATATTGACCATCGGCGCTATTGTCGGCGGAATGCGCTATTTATTTATTTTTTCCTTTCTTTGTTTGTGATCGTGTGACGAAATTTATGTATATGGAGATTTAATATGCGCGAGTGATGGGGATTATATACTATATAGATATTTTTATTATCACTGTGACTAATACCGAGAATAATAATATTTTACAACTTATAATAACACGACGCGTGCGCGTTTCGTAAATCGCCGAAAGCGCGGCACGTTTGCCACACGAAAAGCCTAAATAAATATTAGACGCGTCGCGTCGTCGCGTTAATGTCTCTCGGCGAAATTGCACGCGCGCATCCTCAATTATTGACAGCTATAATTACAACTCCATTTATACTTGCGTAAGCGATAATTGCCCGCGTATGATGGGATGAGAGAGGTGAAAAAAAACGGTGGTAAAAAGCGTTGTGTGCAGCGCCCACACGTCGGCTTATTATCCAATGTGATGGTTACGTATGGTGTGGATGTAAAGGACGAAGGGAATAAGGTAAGTACGGAAGTATATAAGGCTGCGGTGTGGTGGTGCGAGGTTCGAGGATTGGACAGGTTGGTGGCCACGAGGATGTTTATGCAACGGTTTGTGAATTAAAGAGTTAAAAATGTGGGGAATTTATTATTGGATGGAAAATATTTTGAAGTTTTAGAAATGAAAATCCTTTTTTTTAATAAATCTATGTCAGCGGTTTATAAAGTCCGTGCATAACGTTTTTCACTGAAGGATTAATAAGATTCAATTCAATATTATACTATGGAAATTATTTATTGTTGAAAGTGTAATTACAGCAGATTACGTTCCCTTTTACATTCTTTGGAACCACATGAATCGCGGAAAGGAAAGTTACTTTCCACCTTAATTTCAAAAGTCCCAGTTGCATTGTACGCCCGCCGCGTTGTCCACCAAATTGAAAAATTTAATAAATATACATACCACCAACACTCGAATAGTACTTACCAAGGATTTAAATAAATGACGCACTGAAGCGACAATTAATCCGCCGCGGACCTAATTATTTTTCCTCATTAATTCTCAAATCGACTTTCACTCCCACAACGTCAACTTAATCCCGAATTAAACTGGCGTTTAACACCCGACACACAGACGTTGCCCGCCCGCGCGAATCCCTCCGACTTCATCAATCTCTCGCCGCGTCTCCTTATCGTGGACTTTCTCGCGCGGGACAAAACATCGAAATCCGAGGTATCAAAACCGACAAACCGATTTTTCTCTCTCTCTCTCGTATCGCACGCTGCAATGAATATATACACAACACAACACACGCGCACGGGTGAAAAATGATCATCGCTGAGACTGCGTCACGCGCTTTTACGAGCATACGTGGAACCCCATGTGAGTATGTGTCCCTTGTCCCCCGATCCATCAGGCCAGAAACTGACCCAGAAATTCGCGCGGGGACTCCCGCATGGTTTTTGTGTAATATATGCATGTGCGTGTGTGTATGTGTCTGTGTGTGAGTGAGAGAGGTCCTTAAACGCGAATAAAAGTATGATGGTTTTACAGTTAGGCGCAGTCCTTAAAATTGTAATAAAAGCGCGAGATTTATTTTCGCGACGGGGCGAGCGAGCATTGGAATTAGCCGACGAGCGCGGTGTAATTGCTCGTGGCCGATGTGTGCGCGCCTTCGTAAAGTTAAATGTAATTACGCGATGCGGAGGGATGCGCCGCGATGGGGTCCTGGGAAAAGTATAAATCATGCCGTTGATTTTCGTTTTTATTTATATGTATATACGTAGCGGTTTTAGTTTTTGTGGAGTAGATTTAAAAGGATGCGTTTTTAACTGTATACCTTACGAATATTCATTGTTGAATTAGTTTATGTAAGTTTTGTATTGAATTAATAATGTAGACAAGTATAATTTTTGTATTTCCGAAAGTAAATAAATTTTTATAAAAATTATGGCATAACCTTCGAAGCCAGAAGATGTACATGCATTTTGTATCATATCATTCCTTCAGCATTTTTTCACCTTCAATGTGAAACAAACCGCATACACGTTAAACGTTTATTTCAACCGTTCTCCCGCGCTCATTCAATTTAGCCCGATAAACCAGGCTTCCTCGTCCGATAAACGTTATTAATACTCCCGAAATTAAAAGAACAATGCGGCGGCGGTGCGCTCACGTCAGACTGGCACGAAAAAAAAATAGCGACATCAAGCGAAACGACGTAAAAAAATGTAATACACTCTCTCTGGAGGCTGCGCACACGTTTCCTGGTGGGCGCGCGCATCTCTCGTGTCCCGATCCATCAGCACTCGGGCAACAACACAACTGACCCAGAAAGAGAGGGGGAGGAGGAGGAGGAGAGCCCCATAGAGGGGCCTGCAGACTACCCGCCTTCGCACTCACGTGCCAAAATCTCTCGAGGCTCGAAGAAAGAGAGAGAAAGAGAAGGTGAGAGAGACGCGACACACATAAGGTCGAGCCTGCGCCCTCGCTCTTTTACGACGGCCGAAGGAACTTTACTGCGCGCGACCGCAGAGCGCTGGAAATTAGCAATTGTAATGTTATAAGGCGCGCGCGCGTGGAGAGGAAGGACGTGCACGTGAAAAAAAAGAAGAGGAGAAGAGAGAAAGCAGGGCCGAAAAGAAAGCAGCGCGGGGCGACAATGAAAAAACAAAAGGCGATAAAGCCGCATTATCATTTATATTATCAAATTATCCGCGAGCTTTTAATTAATCTCAGTTAGCGCGGCCGCGAAACACGCGGGCCAAAAGAGAGTATAAAAAAACCGAAACGAGGAGGAGGAGGAGGACGAAAAGGATAATAAAGGCGAGTAAAGGGTCACGGGGGATTTCATTTGACGGAATAACGTGGCTTTTAAGAGTCGGTACCGTTATCGACTCTCTCTCTCTCTTACTCGCTCACAAAAGCGAGGAGAATCGCGCACGCCTACTCTCCGGCCGCGCGCGGCTCATCCCTGCGGAGCTTCGATTTCGCGCGATTCCGGCGCAAAAGATCGACGCCGCAGAAAAGAGAGAGATTTCGATCTCGTAATTGAGGCGGAGGCGATATACGGCCGCGCGAGAGGATGAAATATCCTTGTAGGGATGTGTGGTATATATAAGTGAGGGACGATCGCGTGCTGGGTTTTCGGGAAACGTACGGTTTTTGCGGAGATTTACAGGGTTTCAGGCAATTAAGCGTTTTGATAAATCGTTGGAAGATAATTTATGATGCGAAAAAAATTTTTCAATTTACTTGCGTCCGTATTGTTGATCATGTAAACGTCGGCATGAAAAGAGAGTAAATATAGTTTTAGTCAAAGTCTGTTGAAATTTTGTACCTTTTTATTAGACAAATTTACGCATATCTTGTATCTCGCATACCCAAGATAAAAATTCTTCAACATATTCCAGCCACACCGCCGTCGCATATAAAACCACATACACGCGTATATACCCCCAACCCGCGATTCCAGATCGCGAGGAGGCTTAATTGAATCGGGCCGCCCCCTATAATCATTCACTTACCGCCGCGATATATATAAAGCCCGCGCGCTCGCTCATAATTGAAATATCCAATAAAAAATCCTTACACTCCCTCTCTCACTCTCCTCCTGACACACACCGTCATTACTCGCGCCTTCTTTTTCCGCGTTCGCGCGCAAAATGGCCCGCGGCCGGCTTTCGAAAATTCGCGCGGGATCATCAAAGAGGTCAGGGGTGACGAATCGCTCGCGGTCTGGCTCTTTTTCGGCATTTAGTCGCTAAATTGCCGCCTGCTCGCGCGGGTTATTTTTTTTCCCTCGGTGATGCGTGCTTGCAACTCAATTTTTTTGCTGCAGTGTATACGTGGAAGTGAATAATATGATAATTGCGGTCTGTAAGCCGGGAATTTAAGGTGGTGTAATATTAAGAGTGTATTGGTTCGCGCCGAGCGCTGTTATTACGGTTCGGCCGTTGTACACAAAAATTTGTAAAATTGTTTTTAATGTGTGTATCCCCGCGGATGATGGAGCATCACGCAATTAGTTTATTGTTGAGTTGATCGTTAATATGCAGCGTTTACACGCAGTTTAAGTGTTTTGTTGTGATTTTGCTATAAATACAAACGAGAATGGTTTATATAATGGTACAGCCTTACCAAGCAAGGAAAAAAAAAGCCAACCGTCTTATACCTAATAGACGCGTACAGTACCGCGAGCGACATTCAGTCATTCACAGCTCAGCAGCGCAACACATATCTCTACATATATATAGCCTCACTCTGCGCGCGTAAATACGACTTGTAAATAGGCGCTGGCTTACCTTGCCGCTCTCGCGACTTCTCTCTATACACCCGTGGACCGAACGAAACGAATTCGTGCCTCGTGAGATACGATCGCGTCTCTCTCTCTCTTTCGTCGAGACACTCGTGCGTTTCAATAATTCACGAGGATTCTGCGGGGCAATACCCACACACACTGGCAGAGCGCCTCGCGAGAGCACGTGTATTCTCTCGCATACCGGCACAATGTTAATGAGCGGAATACGAAAAATCTTCTCTCGAGGGAGAGAGAGAGCGGGGAGCCCTCATCTCGTAACTAAACACATGTTAATCGACGGAGTACGAGCGGCGAAATGCGCGGCGAGATGGGATTTTTTGCGAATGAGGAGGGGGTAGGTAACGTGAATATTAACTCGCGGGTATATGCCTGATTAGTAATCGATAGGTTTTTGGTTTTGTTCTCGTGACGGGGGGCTCTCTGGGAATCGAAAATTCAATCGTTATAGTACTTAATCTTTGTAAAAGTAATATATTCTCGAAAAATTTTATACCTTTCGCCCTTGAGTCAATTACAAAACAATCGTACAAAAAATATATATGTCGGACATGCACTTCGCGACATTGAAAGTCACGCAAATTAGCGTACAAAAAAATCCCCCACAGGTCCAATAAATTACCCAACATTTCCGCAAAAGCATCGCCGCGTTGTATCCTCCCATATGTGTGCAACAACATACATATACGCACAGCGCATAATTCAATCCAGCTCCGACGACTCGCGAAAAGGATTAACTCTCCTCGAAATCAGGCCGCGTATACATACACCTCTTGGCAAAATTAGCCGGTCATGCGAGACATCCGCGATAAAAGGAATGAATAACCGCGCGCGCGGTGGTCCATGTCAGAGGTTGCGCGCGCGGCGCGAGAAATTCGGGAGGCCCGCATCATCGATCGCCACGGCGCACGCACGCTCCGTGTTAATTGTCCAGGGGGAGTGAAAGCGAGGATGTGTCGTACGTGGTAATTGCGCGGATTAAGTTTATCGCGGGGGGGCCCCGAGGTTTTATCATTTTCACGCGTGGGTCCGGTTTATCTCTCGCCGTGTAACATTGTAATTTTTGCGAAACGCGACGCGCGGCCAATGATTAATAATTTCTCTGATTACGGTTGCATTTTTTGTGTACGCTGGTAACGAAGAGAGCTTGTGTATAACGTATGGCCGGCTAATGCCTCGACTCGTCAATATAACAGCCAATGGAAAAACAGGTTCGCATCAAAGCAAACAAACTGTTGCACTGTTTAACCAGCCCCAGAGCGCGCGTGCGCATATAACTTCTCGCGGACCCATAAACTCTCATTATACCTATAGGCCGCCTAACGAAACGCGCCCGAATCCTCTCTCCCCCTCGGACAATCCTAGAAATAAATTATACAATTTCTCAAGCAGCTATATTTACATGTACCCTATTGCCGCGTACACTACTCTCGTAAACAACGATTGCGCAACTAACTCGAATGCTAATTCGCAATTGATGAACCGCTATTTATTATGCGCTCACCTCACCCGTGTATATAGGGGCGAGGAGCTCTTTAACCGAACTTTTTGTCCCTGATTTACAACGGCGCTCTCGCTACTATATAGGAAAAGCTAATTGTGGCTCGGGGGTAGTCGTTTTTCGGAATCCACGGTACGATGACGTACGGTCAAGTATAAATACTCGCAAGTAGGGCCCGCGGGAAGAGAGAGAGAGCGAGTCCGTATTATAAACTTTTCGCGTACGCGCGGGAGTAAGTGTGTGTGTGTGTAATGTAAAGGATGGGTTCTGAGAAGACCCCTGGCGACAAAAGTGCGCGCGCGAGACGTCGCTCATTGAATTAAGACTGAAGCTGTAAGTTTGGTAAGTGAATTTTTTACTTACGTGCGCGCAGCGAGCGATTAATTCCCGGAACGCAGAGCCTGACACGGACACAGTTGCGCTGTGTACTGGTGATAAGGCTGGAATTAAAATAACTCTTCGGATCGAGGAGGAGGAGAGAGTTTCTTTTTTTGCCTGCGATGTGTTGTTTATCGATCGGGGAAGTATAAAAGTGTTTCGTAGGTGTATTAAGCTTTTAACGAACGGTCATACTTTACGAACCATATATATACATGTACAGATAGATCAATAACGAGAAATTAGTCCACATAAAAACGTCACAATATAAAAGCATTCGAGATTTTTACACACAGCCATAAACAACGCCTGCGAGAGATATATAATATCAATATAACCTTTCGATCGACAGAAGAATAACCGTTTAATCGCGCGAGCGTAGCACAAGTGCTGTATCGGGGCCGACGACGACGTCGCGCTATACAGCAATTGCCACATTGCTCATGTATGTATGCGCCTGGGAAATTCCGCCATTGAGAATTTTAATGAAAGAGAGGGCAGGCGGGATAGGCCGCCTCGCGCTCTGTGCACTGTGAGAAGAAGGTGCATCCATTCCGGACGACTGAGCGCGTCTGCCCCAAAGGCCGATCACGATTTTCTCTCTCTCTTCGCTCGGGTTTTATATACACGCGCCTCGCGGATCGGTAAATCACCACCGATGCAGATCACCCTGTGCCCGCGGGGGCGAAGGTGCCTCTCTCTCTCTCGTTCTCTTTACAACTGGTGCACCTTACGGAAAAAAGAAGAAGACGAGGAGGAAGAGGCAGCAGGCGACGTTTTGTTTGCTTTTTCTCATTCATAAGCCTTTACAAATAGCTCGAGCGCCATGTGTATGTACGAGGATATATGCTTGCTCTTCTTTTTTGCCTTCGTCGTTGTCGTCGCTAGCGAGCGCAGTTATCTGGTGCGGCAGAGATGGAACAGAGATACGTGGGATTCGCATTGTTATTATTTATAGATTTTTTTAGCGACTCGGTGGGATTTTGAGGCTGAACGTGAAATGGAAACTCGGCGGCTGGCGTTACGAAATGAAGCTTGAAAAGTGGATTTGAATGGTGGCTGGGTTGTTGAAGAATGTATTGACATATACATGTCGGACAAAAGAATATTTGATGGTGTATAAAAAAAGATGGGTTATATGGTAATATTGTTTTTTCGAATACTAATCGAATAAAGAAATTTTAAGCTCAAAAATTCTTCTTTCTCATCAGTAACACTAACTTCCTTCATAACAACCACACACTTTCTCAAAGAATTTCCTCCACACTCACTAAACAAATTTCCAACAAACATTTCTGCACCTCCACTCTAAACCCCACCTTCGCACCATTACTCAGCCCTTTTAGCGTAAAAGTATAAAAAAAAGCAATTAATTCTACGAGTGCGCGACGCACCGACGGCGGGGGGTTCTTAAAGGACGATCGTTAGCCGAGGCTCGAAATGTTTAAAGCGCCCGCGCGCTCGTTGCGCCCGGGTAATAAGTGCAATTAAGGTCAGGCTGTAAAAGTCTTGGGCTTTTTTTATTGGCCCCGCGCGCGTACGTGGAAAGGGCGAAGACGCGCTTTCGTTAATGAAATGCGTGCCTGCGTGTGCCAATGAAATTATTGTAATTTGGTGTCTAATGCGATGCCGAAGGAGAGCAGATTTTAATGTGGTCATGGAGAAATGTAGTTTTTGGCGTCGACATTTTATTTAAGGATCTTCAATGGTTGTAGGCGGAGGTAATTTGAAGAATTGTTTACAATAATTTTTACGCATTGCATGATAAAAGTAACAAT
>UXGD01003081.1:0-22075 GCA_900474315.1 Torymus auratus | reverse complement strand
CATTTTCTAAATGACATTCGCTCGCTGAGACCGAGAAGTATCGTGGTGCTCTAGAAAAACACGTATGGATGGATTTTCTCGCATTCCGGAAAATCCCTCCCCCGAAGTATGTGTGTCTGTATGTGCGAATGTGCGGTGAAACGAAAGTGATATACTATAACGCGGCCGTGTCACGAAAAGAATCACGCACATAAAAAAATTTCCTATTACAAAGCTTCCTCTAGGAGGAACCAAAAGTAGATATTACACTTCGGACAGTTATACGTTTTACTCCAATTTAACAATTAAAGGTATATTATGAAACGTATAAATAACGTATTATTTACAATAATACCTACCTAATTTTGAGTAAAAATTACACAACTTACTGACAAACCAATTTAATGCTTTTACCGGATTTACAATTAATCGAAGTACCGGATCACCGTTAATTTAAATATATATCCAAACACCATTGGAAAGCCCGCGCAGGAATTTACCTTTTCATCGTGCGCGCGTGTATATAACTTTCAGAGTGCACTTATTCCCATAAAGACAACACTTCCTTGTCTATCCTCGTAAATCAATCGAGACCCCCCGATAAAATACAACGCAGAAAGTGCACCGAGGAAATCGAAAAGTCGCGCGCGCGTGCGCGAGAAAGTTCCAAGCGCGCATGCATCGGTTCTCTGTACACTCCACACGACGCAAACCCACAGTACGGCGCATCAACACACGTACACGTGCCTAGAAAAGCTCTATACACATACAAGCCCACAGAGTCATAGCTATAAGGCCCTGTTGCATTGGAAAGAGGGAAAAATTGCCGATGCGAGGCTCGCGCGCGGCCGCGTGTGTATGTGTGATGTGTTGATGCTCTCTCTCTCTCTCTCTCTCTCTCTCTCTCTCTCTCTCTTTCTCTCTCTCTCTCTCTCTATCGTTCCTTCTCTCTCTGGTCGTCGCGGAAATCGCACTCGGCTGGGTTACATAATTATTCCCGTCGCGCGCGGATGGCTTTTCTTGGCCAATGTGACTGTGGTTCTATGGGACGAGAGAGCTGCGCAGGCCACGCCTCGTGACCCAGACTCCCACGTAACTGTTCTCAAAACGTCCTGCGACTATAGCCTAGCCTATGACCGAGAAGAGTGAGCCGATGAGTCGTCGTCGTCGTCGTGGCCGAGGCGAGGCGCAATAGTGCAGGACGTGCGGTGCCTTCTCATGGTGCGAGTATTATGCTGCAGTGCTGTGCTGCGTCTTTGCCTGCGTTGTGTTGTGTATAGGAGAAAGGGGCAGAGAGAGAGAGATGAGTTTTATTTTTGTTTGGAATGGATGGGTAATTTGTTTGAATTTTCATTGTACTGTTATATTTTATTAAAGGATTTTTATGTTACAGGTGATGAATGGTTAGCTGCAATACCAGTTGCTGTATTTGGTGTATTCATGTAAGCTTAATAGTAAGTATTGGAATTTTCTAGTAAAAAATCCATTATTACGGGATGAAAAGTAATTCTCATATTGATAACTATATAAATAGTGAAATAATAACTACTTCAATAGTTAGACCTATATGAAACATTTTCTTTATTGAACCCTAAAAAGTGAAAAAAATTTGATAGGCCAAGTTTGAGCAGACCAAGTATATTTGTTGTTGCAACTACTACTTTTTAGTGCTGTATTATTTAAATGAATATTTTATTTCTAATTCAAATTTCTAATATATTTGCTAAATAAATAGTTTTTACCTCCCTATACGCTAATACAAAAGTAAACAACTTTCCTTATCTATTTCTTTAAACGACTACATTTTTACGTACGATATAATTCATATCTACAACAAATGATCCAGTCCGTTATAACCCACAACGGCCTAGGACAAAAAATCCTCGTAAATTCACAAAAGTTCATGACTCACAATAAATGTAGGTCACACACCTCACCTCCCAAGTGTTAATTAAAAAATCTCTTCATCCAATATTTCCATCTGCAGCACCCACATATGCATATCCACTCACCGACTTCCGCAAACAGCGACTGCATTTGCTTTGCTTTATACACCTTCGCTCCTCATCAAACTGTGAAAATTATGACACACTCGCGACTGACATCACACACACAGCGCGCGAGTTCCCCAAACCTCTCTTCTCTCGTTCGATAACCGCGCGCGCGGCGAAATCGAGAGAAAGAAGAGAACGGGGCCATCGCGTGCGCTGCAAAAAGAGCCGCGTGCGGGCGCAGAGAAAGGCGGGCATCGTCTTCGTTTTCGGAAGGCCGCGCCGGAAACTTTTGGCAGCGGCCTAACGTTACCCAGATATACACACACATCCTCTCTTTATACTCTCGTGCGGGCTCCAGCGAACGGCACATCGCGGTGACTTTTCGACCTGAATTCTTGTCCGCGTGGTGTACCGCTAATAATGGCGTCACGAGGCCTTGACATTCGTCCGTATGGCAGCCGCCGCCGGTTCTTTCTTTCTTTCTTTCCTTCTCGCTTGCTCGCTCTCGCAGCGCGCTCGATATTTATACGTGGCTGGGTGACGAACGATGCTCGCGGGGACTTCTAATTATAGCCCGTGGGCTAATTTTATGCCCGGTCAAGAAACTCGCGCGCGCACACACGGCTTTTTTGGTGTTAGATGGACAGACGTGCCTGTGGAGCGTTAGATGTGAGGTGAGCGAGGGGAACACGTTGAGAATTTTGGAAAAATCAATGAGGTGAGCGCTTATTTATGGGCGATAGTAAAATTTTGAAAAAATAACAGAGTTGATTTATACAAAGATTTGTGTGTTTTTTGGTATGCATTATTAATTAGGGGTGGGGTGTCGAATTGACGGTCAGCACAGTAGAATTTATCGATTGTAAAGAAAAAAAATATACCAAAGGAGTACATTTATATTTTTTTGAGTATATTTTTTATTTCAAAATATAATGCAAATTCGTTTTACTCAAAATTAATTACTCAAAAAAAAAAAAAAAAAAAAAAATAATAATAATAATAATGCCGAGGAAAACCGAGAGGAAAATCTTTTTAATAACAAAGTAAATTACTATAGATATATAGGTGTTATTCGATTATACTAAAGAATTGTACTATTAAATTACAAGCTATATAGATAATTGCTTTAACATTAATATAAAAAAAGATGTCCATTGAAATTTACAAGATCTATTAGTCATTGATGGGTTCACAATAAAACACAAAAAATATATCTTAGATTATAAAACTCAGCATTGTAGAATTTATAATCAATATTTGTTTCTATAATTATAGTCGAAACTATATTATAATATGCAAAAATCATTACAACATTCAACCCAAATTCAAAATCGTAAGATTATGCTGCTATGCTGGTGAACGTAGAGCTTCGCATCATTCCAACGAAGAGCTATTAAAATTCGATAACCAAATTTCCGCATAACTTTTGCCGAAATCGGACGCGAGCGAAGAAATTCAAATAACCGAAAACATCCTGTCAAATTGGCATCACCTCGTCGCGCTCACTTATATATATTCGTTGAATATGTATTTTTGCTACCTAGCCGTTGCCTCAATGCCGTAAATTTCTATCAAAAAACATTCAGTCAATTCAACGATGATAATGAACCATTTGAAATTCGCAACCGCGTTGTGCGGCAATCATGCATAAAAAAGAGCGCAAAATCCAAATTTCCGTTATCGGTGGCGCGAATCGCACGCACGTACGCCGTGGTATTACACTTGCAAAGGCGGTATATCACGTGAAGCTGCGCTTACGTGCCAGCCTATCACCCGCAATAGTCACGTGAACATAATCGTTCACGAAATATGGCAAAACGTGCGCATCTGCGTCTTTCTCTCTCTTTTTCGCTTGATGCTAGTCTTCGTATATAGTAACACGAGAGCGCGCTGGTAATCGAATACGGAGCCGCGACAAAGGGAGGGAGAAAGGCCACGAGGAAGATGTGTGTATATGTGCACGCGGGGGCTCAGGAGAAAAAAAGTGCAGTGAGGAAAGGGACGTGGACGAGAGGCGAGTGCGTAAAAAAGTTTGTTTGAACAGGACGCGCGCGGCGATTACGCGTATTATGCGTGTACTGCGGGGCAAAAAATGTGTATAGTAGTTGTGTCTGGATGCAGGGATTTCGACGATGGTTATGCATTGAGGGTAATAGGAAATCGGTTTGTAAATACTTTCTAACGTAATGATTCAAAGAGGACTAAAAAAATTTTCATGTGTTTTCAAAACAGAAGATCAGGTTTTGTAAAAGTAAACACTGAAGCTTTTCTTAGAAAACTATACGAAAAATCTATCAAAATTTTAAATATAATTATTTTATTAGGGAATCGAAGAGAAACAAAAATTGGTTCTTTTTTGTATTTGCCAATTTAAAAGTAACCATATAAAAAAGATTTTCGCTACTTGTATAAAGATAAAAAAAAATTAACTTTTGATTTATACGATACATTCATTTGAAACTTCTCTACCATCATTGCCGAGAGACCATAGCGCCCAAAGCCACCCACTGCAATTAGCCCCGAAATCGTTCCCACGCGCCAGCGGCGGCTCGCTCTATCCTCGCTTAACTGTATATACAGAAAATTCGAAGCTATTACAGTCCTCGCGCATACACGCCGCCCGCGCACTGCCGCGAGATACATAATTGAATAACGGAGAGAAGACCTAGCGGACGCTTCTCTCGCGAGTGAATCGTAACGTCCAATTACGAAATGTATATATCCACGCCGCCGAAAAGCGTACAGATATATATACACACACATACGTCGCGGCATGCACACAGGTGGGTACCGTTACAACAACGGCGCCGCGGCGTTGTGTTTTTTTTCACGTTCGGGCGCAAAAAAAAGCCATACGCGCGCGGTCGGCCTCTTCCTGGTGGCTCTCTCAAAATCGGTCACATCCGCGGCGCGCTCGCTCGCGAGTTGTTTGAAATTCGTGGGCCGCGACCTAGCGGTTAGCGGCTTGGCCGCGGAAATTTTAAGCAGTTAGCACAAGAGGAGTTGGGACAAAGAGAGAAAGACGAGGAAAGTAGGACTGCGGGTGCGTGGTGACGGATGCATATTGATTGGACGGTGCGTGCTTGATATATGATGGTGTGAAAAGGTTTGTGTGGTGAATGGAATGGCTTTTTGAAGTATGTAAAAGAGTTGGAAATTCGATGCGTATGCTTCTTTTAAGAGAAAAATCGGTTGTGGATAAATTATAAATCGGATTGGTATAATAAGTAATCTTATTTTTGATATGAGCTGCGTTGTCAGAGATAGATGTACAGTATTTATACTTGCATCACTGTTACGAGCTGATGAGATGAATCTAGTTATAAAAAGGGATGGCTCAAGAGTAAGGATGATAAAGCTATTTGTAATTGGCTGGTTCTATGGTGGCATGAAATCGATCGAAATTAGAATGAGTTTCAATAGTATGTAGGTAACTGTAATGCCATGGGGAAAGGACACATGATGAGCGGTACGATATGCGCTGGTAAGAGTAGTGCGGTAACGGTGTATCGATTCATGTCATCGGGCTAAAACGCGTTACCAAAATTTTAACAGTTAGAAATCATAAGGAAAAAAACGGTCGGTTACGGTTTCCAACCAATTGGTTAAAAATGGCCCATCCCTTCAGCATTAGTAAGATAGACCAATAAAATGTTACAATGGTCAATAAGTATGGTTCTGATAACTATTTGATCGGTTTATTATAGTAGAGCTGAAGAGATGGGACATTTTTAACCAATTAATTGGTAACCGTAACCAACCATTTGGGTTTATTCTTTCTTTTGTTTCTGACTTTTTGAAACAATTCGCGCAAAAATTTGACAATTCAGTACAGTGAAGTAGCAAATCTCTGATAGACAAACATATAATGAATTAAACTATTATAATACTAACATAATTTTTTGTTTCAGAAAAATCTCATATCTTTCTTTTTGATACCACCTTCAAGGAAACATATGTTCATAAATACCTCAACCAATTCTAAACCACCATTAATTCTACAATTTCCTCGCATCTCTTCCAGCTTCCAAAAACTAAACGCACTTCCCTGTAGACTCGCCACCTCAGTGTATAAGATAAAGAAAAGCGGCGCGTTTTCAGGAATAGAAAATTTACGGCCCAGGCCGTAAAAGCCGCAACATTTATGCAAAATTCTCGCATTCCCGAGATAAGACGCTAACGCGCGCGCGCACGCAGCTTGGTAAAAGAAAGTCGTGCATCTCACGTACGCCCGTGTGTATGTATATATACGCGTACGTGCGTGGAATTTCGCTGAGCTCGCGGAGGTTCGCCGATGGTAGGTATGGCGCGGTGAAAAAGAGCCCAAATTTTCCCCGAAAGATTTCCTCGATTCGATCTGCGCTGCGGCAGCCACTCGTACCTTATACGTGGAAGCAGCTGAGCCCCGAGCGCGCGTGACCTGAAAGCCGAAAAACGGCGCACGCATCTCATTATCGGCTGGATGGATATCTGCTGAGGTGTTACAGAGGGGAATGCAATGTGTTGATGATTTAAAGGGATGCTGTTTAAGGATGAAGATTACTGTATTGCATAGTGCACAAGCCTGAAGAGTTTCGTAATTTTCTTAATTTTTTAATTTGTAACAAAATTTTCATGTATTTATTGATTTTTAATTTCAAATTCTGAATTTCTTCCATTATTAATTCGTTGACTCCTCCGATCTTTCTAAAACAGTTTATATCTGAATCAGACAACTGGAAATATATCAATAATTTTGACAATTTTTTATGACAGCAGCACATGAACCTCACGTTAATTTAAAGAAGACATCACTTAATTAATAAACTGGACTCAAATCAATACCCAAAACTTTGTCTTTCTCATCAATACACTTAATAACCATAACTGTATGCATCGTCGTAAATTCAAATCCATCTCCCATAAAAAATAAACGAAAATTTCCTTTTTTCCATTTCGCAGCTGAATAATTTACATTTAAAGTACTCGCATCCTCTCGAATCCAGTTTCAAAGTCATCTTATTTTCGAAAAGCAAGGAATTTTTTCAACTACTTCTCTTAGCCGCTCTCTCTCTCTCCCTCCCCTACATAACATACACCCATTAAAAGAAATCCTACGACTCTTATATATTTCGCCTCTCTCTGGGAATCCCCTTCGCGTATCGAATCCCCATATAATCCGCGCATCGCCATTAATCATTCGGGAATCAATTCGCCACTTACGAATTCACGGCTCTCCGGCCGCGCGCTGATAATCGGCGCACACATATATAGCGCTGCAGAAAAAAAAGACCACCGTCAAATCGATCACGTCCGCAAAAAGGCGCGAGCGAGCGAGCGTGCTTAGAGGCGGCCGCGTCGATCGGATCGTTGCCCCGCGGGTAGTTTGATAAAATCCTTTCTCGCTCGTGAGAGAGAGAGAGAAGAGCGAGCGTTCCGTCTCTTTCTCTTGTGCTCAGCTGTTTGAAGCCGCGTCCGAGTCAGCTGACTGCATGATCCTCTCGACGCGCTTGCGCGCGCGCGGGTCAGGCGGCGAGCTTCGGTTACTTATATATATCCCTTCCACCTTTCTTTTCTGCTGCTTTGTATATAGACGTGCACTCTCTTTTTCTATCGTAGTGTAATTTCTTTTCATTCCACTCCTGCATATAATACACACGTGTGTGTACGTTTTCTTCTTCTGCACTGTCCGCTCTTTCTCCCAGGCGTTGATTCCATTTTCCTTTGTCTTTCTATTTCTTCGTTCGTTCGCCTGTCTGTGCTGCCTCTATCTCTTCCTCTTTCGTTGCATCTCCCCTCTCTCTTTCTCTCCTTCTCTATTTACGTTTTATCTTTGTCACTGTCACGGTCTTCTCCTCTGTCTGCCTTTCTCTCTCTCTCTCTCTCTCTCTCTCTCTCTCTCTCTCTCTCTCTTTCTCTCTCTCTCTCTTGTCCAGTGGGATGTTTTGTCTCCGTGTTGCACAACTGTTTGATTGACCCCACAGCTTCTTTCATCGGCCGCGGGCGAATCTTCCACCAAGAGAGAGAAAGAGGGAGAGAGAAAAGCCTTTCCAATCTCACCACAGCCGTATAGAACCAGCAGCTTCTCTCGTTCCTCTCTCTTTCCCTCTGCTATATACGGTTGATCGCAGACGCTCGCGGGAGACAAGATTGTGACACGTAGACACGTGAACTTGACTGAGTTACTCATTATTATGGGCTCGTTATCTCTGTAACAGGATTGAGTGGCATTATGTTTAACGTGAACTAATGAGCCGACAATTTAATATCAAATGTATATATTACTAGATTTATTTTAATTTTAATCTTGGCAGTAGTGTATATTTACAGAGATCGACGAGGATGTTTTAAGTAATTAATGCTAAAATGATGTATCTACGAAGTATTTATTTGACAATGTTTGCGAAACGTTTGATATATAGCAAGAATTTATAACTAAAAATAGACAGTAGTAATGTTCGGCATTGAATATATTGATAGTGAATTATGGATAATGTACTATACGCCATCTGGCGGTGGAATTGCAATTTTAATTGCTGAAAAATTGCCCGTAAATTTTATTTATATGTTGACTAACGATTTAGTCTCTTCAATAATTGTATAAACTGGTATAAGTATTAACAGAGTTTACGCATCCACAATAGTAATATCTAATATATAATGAAACAAACATTTTTTTAGTTGTTCGTCGTTAAAATTAATGTCAAAAGGGCCATTAACTCAAATATGTATCCCTGTAAACATGTTTTTATATTAATTTAATAAAAAGTAATTAAAAGATTTCCTTTCTGGTATGCAGAGAAATCGTTTATCCAGTAACGATTATACACTAGGCTTACCAGATCCGGCTCGAAAACGATAAGATCTGACAAGGAGGCAATTTTCATCGAAGAAATTCAATTTATAATTCATCTAAACTTTTTCTACCGCGAGCGAACATCATCTATTTTATCAGTAAAGAAAAGTTTTTTATGATCGAAATTTTAATTTTATGAGAATATTACAGAATGCCGTAAAATTGAGCTGTAGAATGCACCTAAACATTCGACGAATTCCAATTTCATCAAATCGGAAACATACAAATATACGATTGGAATGTTTGTAAAAGTTACAATAGCATTGGACTGTTTTAAAATACCAAAGTTTTTATAGTGTATGGTGTAATTATTAGATTCCCCTCATATTTAAAATTTAAAGAATAACCATGTTTTTAATTTTCTTTAACTATAAAAGATGTTAATCGTATAACAAAATATAATAATAGTTGTATATTTTTTTTTAAGGAAAATGAAGAAAGTTTACGTTATGCTTTAAATTGAAGTTTCGAATTACCAATACTGTAACATAATGATTAGTTCAGAAAAAGATACATTATGATTGAATATTTGTTTTATTTAATTTATGAGATTTTTTAGAGAATTTTTTATATACTTTTATTGTTAAGTTTCGGTATCAGTTCTTTGTTTTAGTGCACCTATCAAAAATGGCCTCTCAGCGAAGCCGATTTTCGAGCGCGGTCAATGACCTCCTCGATGCTTTATAAGCGCGGAAATGTGTACACTCGAAATTCTTTATATTTCGCGTTAACAAAGATATTTTTTTTATTTTTCCAAATCTCTATGAACAGAAAATCATAATACATCGAGTTTCTAATTTATAACTGAATTAAAAATGATAAAAATTTATATACAAAACAGTAATATTGAATCTTCGATGGGTATAGACTTTTGTATTATTAAAGTATTGATAAGGTTTTGTCTAAAATATTAAGTGATTTGAGAATATCTGTGTGAATAACTAATTATCAACTAGACGACTTTTTCCCATATTTTTATCATATATCTCTGTTAAATAACAAATGAATGTAATGAATTTCAATTCAATTCAATTACTTCACGAAAAGAATTCATTTTACTATAAATATCAACACTCGAATAAGCCAAACGAATAGCTATAAATCTTCAACACAATTTCAATTCAATTTTTCACTTAAAAACCCGACAAAAGCTAAAAGAACTGCAGAATTCTCATTCGATTCAATCAATGGAAAGCGACAAGCGCCTCTTCGCCGCAGAGACGCACATGCACGCACTGCGCTTGCGCTCGCGTACGATACGTACAGCGCGTAAACTTGACATACAACTTTCCACGGGCCGACCGTGCAAATTTTCGCTCATAACCCTCGCCGCCGCCGTTAAGACAGCCCGATGGAACAACAAAATACGTTCCCACAAACATTCCGTGTTCCCGAACTCATCCGCATTCCGCTTTTGCGACGGCGCGGAGGCTTCGATGAGAGAGAGAGAGAGAGAGAGAGAGATTTTTGCGCGACCGCACGCATCTTTTTCGCGCGTTTGCTGGCGATGTGTCCCTTTGTCAATCCTCCCTCTCTCCCTCTCTCTCTTTCTCCTCTCTTCGCTCATTTTTTCGAATCTTCCCGTGTAAGACAGAGGCGCGCAGCAGTGAGCAAGCGAGAGAGGGAGAGAGAGAGAGAGGAGAGACTGGCTCGAACCGGGCGCAGAAAGAGAAAGAGCGAGAGCGGGAAGTTCGTATCGCGGATGGCGATGGCGATGGCAGAGTCAATGTCCTAGCGCTCGCACTGGGTCACGGCGAGCTCCGGCCAACGACCCAAGCACAGCAGCAGCCGCAGCAGCAGCAACAGCAGCAGAAGCAGCAGCAGCAGCTCCTCTTTACTTTGCACACCGGGAGAGGAGAGATAGACGGAGAGACTTTCCTCTCTCTCTCTCTTTCTCTTCCTTCTTGAGGCTTGTGTGTATACATCGCGGCCGACTATATATGTGTGAGAGCGGAGCGAAACTAGGGATGGTGGTCGTCGATTTGACCGTCTGTGGTATAATTTTCGGAATGCTCGGACCGTTCGCTTTTTTTTTATTCTCTTCCTCGTTTCGACGTTTCGCCGTGGTCCAAACTAGCTTTAACGATGGAACTGCCCGGTGTGCTTTGGGCGTTTGAGGGTCAGTGAGAAAAAGAGAAAAAGAGGGAGGGAGAGAGAGAATTTCGAAACTCGTTTAATATGGATGGATAGTGGGCTATAGTCGCTGAATACATTAGTTCAGTTTACTTTTTTTTGCGCGCTCGCGAGTTGATGCCAGTGTCTCGGTAATTTTAGCACCATTGTCTGACGTAACGTTTTATGTTTAAGCGTCATCGATATATATGAACAGTAAAAGCAATTCTTTTGTTTATGAACTTGTTTTTGCAATTTTAAAAAAGTTTGGAATACTGATAGCGAGAATTTTCCAAAAGTTCATTTGAAATTAAAAGTTTCAGAGAAGAATAGCGTGGCTAAAATCGGCATACGACGGCATACAAAGCAGCAAACTGCTGTATTTACATTGAGCTTTTTACTTTTCACTCATGCAATTACAAACGATTTAAGTAGCCACCACTCGAGCTCGTCATAATTACACAACCCCCCTGACAAATAAAAACCGTGTGCCTCGTCACGCATTCCCATAAAACAATTGTTTATCCAACCTAGCATCCGTAACGCCGTGACCATACATTCAAAATCGCGTACTTATACACACATCACCCACCGCACACGATAATACATAAGCCGCGAGTGGTGAATCCGCTCAGTGTGGGGCCGAACGCATATAACCAAATATCGCCAATGTGTCGCTTGTAATCCGGCATAATCTGAAGCTACGCGTTCGTAACAATCCTCTGCAAGGCAAATTTCAGCTTGGCGCAGCTGGTTACGGCTGCAAACACAAACAGCGCGCTCTTATCGCTCTCTCAGTCGCCTCCTCGCGCGGTCACTTCGCGGACTCGCGAGAACTGTTAAGATCATCCCAAGAGAGCAAGAGAGAGAGAGAGAGGGAAAGAGAAGAACGGGTGTGTATATGTACGTGAGTGTATATATACACATTTGCGCGAATGGATTCCCGTATACCGAAGAGAACTCCAAAGGCGGAGGTGGTAGTAGCGGCTTGCGCTTCTGATCGCGAAAGGAGAAAGAGAGAGAGAGAGAGAGGGAGGTAGGGGCAGAGAAGGAGGAGAAGAGGAAGAAGAAGCAGCGGCAGCAGAAGCAGCAGTAGAAGCGAGCAGCAACCCAAATGGGCCACCTTTGCAAATGGATGAAGGCGCTTGCGAGCCTATAGCGCGCGTCGGCGAGGAGAGGTCGAAGAACCCGTCGAATTTGGGTCAGCGCGCGCGACCGCAGCCAATGGCGAATATGAGGAGCAGGAGACGCGACCGACGCGGACGACGCGACTTCCGCAGGGTGTCTTTCTCACGAGCGAGCGAGCGAACTCTCCTCCTCTCACCGCGTGTGTGTTATATACACGTATATACTAGAGAAAGAGAGCCGTGGTGTGGTTGCTGCGCTATCGCCAAGTGATCCTGTATGTGTGGTGCGGAGAGCAGCGCTTTCCGCCGCCTCGATCGCCGAGTTTTCTCTCTGCGGCTTTTACCTTTTTTGAGGAGGAAGTGAAGTGCTGCCGCCGCCGCCGCCGCTGCTGCTACTGCTGCTCTTATCTTATCTCGGGAGAAATTGGATTTCTGCTCGGGGACACTGAGAGATCCTGTGTACGAATGCGATTTTTGCTTGACTTTTTATAGAGAAATTGACAGAAATTATATATGTGAAGAAATTTAATGCAACTGTGATTAATGTTAAAAGTCACTTCTTTTGTAACGATAGTGGAGATGAATTGCTTTGGTGTAACAGCTTGGTGGTAGCGCCATCTAGCGGCGAATGTTTGGCTGCAACGGGCATTGATGCTACAAAGTCATTTGAAATTAAAGGTTTTCTTCTTCACACTAGCTTCTTTTTTAATTTAATATTGTTCGATACGTTCTCTAAACTAATCGTTATCAGTAGTGAAAGATGCACTTTAATAGTTTGGTACAATATCTTATCTTTTCGATTTTATCTGGTATATCTACCGATTCTCAAGTCTGAATGCAGTCAAAATCACTTATGACAGTGAAAAATTGGATTAGAATAAAGAAAAATACAATAATACTGAAATATGTTGTAACTCCAATATTCCCCTGACAGGGAAGCAATTCAACAACAGTATACTTCACATCTTTATATATAGTGTTATATTACTTGGTTGTTTGAAATTTTAATTGTTTTGCAATTCAAATAAATTAATGTTAAATTAATTATGTCTGATTAAAAGCCACATAATGTTGAGAACATTTTCTCCAAATTGAAAAAAAAGCTTTATAAAAACAAAAATAACGTAGGAACCTAATAATTTATTTCTTATTCAAATTTATGTTGATTTTTTATTACATCGAGAAAACGGAAACCATAAATGCATACATTTGTATAATCTTGATGGATTCAAATAAAGGATTAAAAATACGTGCAATTTATTTACACAATAAAACACAATAGATGTATACTATAAACATATACAATCCAATGTACTAGGAAAAAGAGAAGCTTGTATCTCGCTAAAGTATGCGAAATTCGCACTGGCATATGTAATCAAATCCGCGAATTTATGTGGATAAGGAATGCTATTAATGAGTTCTTATCCCTGAATTTTTATGAGAGATAAATACCAATGGAAAATAAAAATAACCATGTGGAATTCAGATGCGCAGTGAGAAACAAAACAACATGTAATAATAACAATATTCAAATAGTGTTTTAAGTTGATGAATGATTGTTAATTAAAATCTTATTTTCATTGTACATGCTAATTCTTGATCTGATAAAATTAGTATTGGCATCTTGAGTAGTATTTAGTTCCATTTTTAGTTACTTAGGCTCAAGCTATTAAGTCGATCATTATACTTATTGTAAAAACAAATTGAATTTTCTGTTAATAAACTTAACAACAGAGAAGTTCTTTTAAAGATACCTATCATATTCACATCTTAAAATAGATGAGTAGCTCGAGAATGTAAAGTCGGTTGCCAAATTGATCTAGTCTACTCGTCATAGGTTAAATGTATAAGTGCCAATCTCTTGATACTGCTTGCTTTTGTTCCTTGAGTCAAGACCAAAAGAAATTACGATATCCTGATTGTAATACGACTTATAAGTAATGACGTCAGGTGTGAATACATCTATAGAAATCACAGATTTCGTGACATGACACTGTTAATATTATAAAGAAAACCGTACTAAAGTTTATAGTGTAAACATCTTAATAAAATGTCGTGCCGATAATAATAATTGGTTTATAAAGTGCACATTTTTCGTTTTTTCTGCAGGTACATGGCGATCCATAGAGTTTATTATTACCTCGACAAGATATAATAACAATTACAAACCCTCACGGTACCACCGGTGCACCTCTGACCTGTTACCAAACCGGCACCTAAAATTACACTTTCAACTATTGCAATTAAATAAATATCTCATAGTCCCAAGAACTGAGACAAATCGCCTCAAACAGCAGCAAGGACTAGGGCCAACCTGACGCACACTACGCATCATCCTTTATTTTCATAACACCGATCGCCTCAGCTCGCCACGCCGCGAGCGGATGTAACGCGTGCGCGCGTACCAGAGAGAGGAAGGAAGCATTGCAGAGGAGAGCCCGCGGGGAGGATTCCAAATCTCTTGGCCAGGCTGATCAAAATTCACGGCCCCAACCCGAGTCATGAATCAATGCGCGCTCGCACACGTTCACATTCAGGAACTGGCCCCTGCGCGGAGACTCTGATCGAATGCCAACTTGGCTTTCGGCTCGCTTATAAGCACATGCAGCTCCTTTTTTTCGTGGCAGGCGTGTGTCGTCGCGTCGGCGGGATTGGTCTGGTGATATATAGCGATCGGATAGATTTGGAGTGGCGTTTGGGATAGGACGATACCAAAGGATGTGAGAGATTTTGGGTTGGGGTTTTGAGATTTAGTCAGTTGGTTTGGGATATTTGGGACCTATTTTTTAGGGCTTATTTTTCATTTACAAAAAAGATATTTAGGGCTTCACGATATAGCCAGATTAATCTTGATATTGTATCGTCTTGCCTCAATATTCAAAACAATAATCGAAACAATATTTCTATACCTACAGTTTTCGATACCATGTCAAGGTTGTGGTGACAAGAATGTAAAGAATCTTGTCTTGTCTTGAAAATAACAACATTTTCCGATCATAATAATTTTTCGAAATAATCATAATAACTAATTAAATAAAAACAATTATTCAACTCGCACACAAAGGCGCCTATGTTAACTCAATAAACTTCGGTATTTGCTGATGACCATCTACTGACGTGATGTTTGCTGCACTCCTATATTCTCTCGGACCAGCTTACTTTGGTACGTGAGGCTACAGGAAGAGGATGCGCCACCTAGCTGCAGCGCGCGCACTAGGCTCTGGCCGGCGGCACATATATCGCGGGAAAAATAAAATTTCAAATTTGGCATTTATTTATATTTGTGCCAAAATTTTATTGGTTTTATATTAAACCTAATGTATTTATATATTAAATTACGTTCAGTTACACTATTTTCAAAATTTAGTAAATTTTTAACATAAAAGTTTCTTGAATTTAAGGATATTTTTAACAGTGAATCATTTAAAAAGGTGAGACCCAAATACCCAAATGGTACGATTTCCTCGCAAAAAAGGGAGCTATGGACACGTGCGACAGTGAACGAATCAATTATTTAAAAAACTCGTAAGACGATAAGTGAGCCGATTATTTGAAAAATTCTGAAATCCAAATCGCCGGGTGACGCGAGTTCTACGTAGAAGAGGAAGGCACGCCGACGTGCCACTGTAAGCAAGCGATTATTTTAACAATTCATAAACCCAAAGAGCCAGGTGACCCAAGATCCTCGTAAAGTAAGAGAGTACTATAAACATGCAACAGTAAACGAGTGGATAATTTAAAAAAATCTTAACTTTTCATATTGACTGAAAAGACCATGACAAGAGAGAAATTTTCAAGAATTTCCAAGAGCGAGACAATAATTACAGAAATATTGTATTGTCTTGCTCTCGCGCAGCCTTAATTTAGGTGGTACACGTAGTGGTGGGTTGGTCGGGCATGATAAACTGGTGAATGACCTTGCAATGAAAACGTAAATAAAATGAAGAACTACGTATCTGTAGACATAGAGATATCATTTGCGAAGGAATTATAAGTTTAAAAGTGTTTTCTTCTACAAATCGATTCTGTACGTGACTTGATTGTGCATTAGGCATAACTAATACGGTATAGCGGAATGGGTATTCATTGATGGCCACCCTTTTGACGAAAACGTGATAATTTAAACGTGAAAATTTAAAAATGAAATTCGTAATTTCAAGTCAGTAGGTAGCTGAACCTGACTGGGTTACAAAACAGATACATTAAATATCATTATCTGATTATACTTGTAAAATGTAATTTTTGGTATTCAACATTACACATCTCTTTAATAGATTGTAATTAGATAGTGTCTATGTATCTTCAGTGTATTAGCTTGTTTAAGATTATTTTTTTATATGAATTTCAGTAACTGAATTAATTTTTTTTTTTAATATTTATACTGATTTTCCTTATAAATATCAAATTTTGATATGAAAGCCAATCATCTGTAACAAGAAAAAAAAAAGATACGGAAGGAGCAGCCAACGTTTTCCCACTGGACGTCGCGGAATAATCAAAGAACGCCGCGCGGCTCGTTTCGCAATCGTAACTTTTCTTTTTCGATTCGCACGATTTCGTGTGTACGCACACGCATGCGCGCTCGAGGTTAAATTCTGGTGCTTGATATGCGGTCGATGCACCCTCGCCCGCCGCGCGCGCGATTACAGCGGCGATTTTAAATTGCCGGAAGTCTCCGAGTGACTTTTAAAACCCTGTACCAAAACATTCGCGGCGCAATTTTTTTTTACCGAGGTGTTCATAAATTTTGCGACGATGTATCTCTCGCCATTATTCATGAACGCGAAAAGAGCCATTTTGTAATTATGCGCTCAAAAAGTGGTAAGATGGACGTGAGCGATGCGACGGTGCATGTGTATAGATTTTACAAAGTCAAATTTTTTGAAATCACGAGTGTTTGTTTTGTATAATTGAGAAGAGTTGGGAATAAATATTCTTAAAATAGAGGCGTTAAATCCGGAAGCTTTTAAACTCAACGACTCGACTTCCGTCCTATCCTGCATGAATTTTGAATCCTTTTGGATGTGTGTGTTTTTACATTACACATCGAATATTTTAAATCTTGGAAAACCAACTTGTACTAAAAATTATTGCGCAATAGTTAACGCGTACATTGTCGAGAACAATTAAAATGCAGTCTTGTGAATAATGATACACTGTACGTTAATTTTACAGTAATAGTACGGTACACGGTTATGCTAACCTAGCGGACTTATAAATATTGAAGAGTTTTGTTTAAATAATAAATGCCGGGAGTACTGTTAAGAAGTATACACTTAGCTACATTTTATAATTATATATATATAACGAAGACCTAGTAGAAATAGGGCTATGCGGTCAGCCGCTAAACAGGTTCAACTGTTTTTTCTGAATTATTAGTAACATTTTTTTTAATTACTAGGAGTAACTGTTAGCGATGGTCATCTACACTGTAAGTTGAAACGTACATAATTTATAACTACGTTTCATGAGACATTCAACGAGAAGTAATGTAAGTAGTGAAATAAATTAAATATATTGAGTCACGAGTTTTTTTTGTTAGATAAAAATTTAAAACTAGTTAGTGGGTATCAATAGACATTATCAACGCAAATTTTAATTTTTGTGATACTGAAGCGATTTTTCATATAATTAATTGAGTTGCATAAAAGATGTGAAATAGATTTTAAAGACTTATTACTGAAAGGGTTGAAACTGGAAATATTAAACCTGGACATCAAATTTACTGTAATTTTCATTTAAGGAAAGAGTTTACAATGTCTTTGTCTTCATCTTCATCGTCTTATTCAATCTCTCTTCCTCTCATCTGCTCCGAAACACAAACTAAAAAGAATTTAACATCAAAAGAGCGGGCGAGAAAGAGACGAAGGACAGCAAAACAGAAAGACAGAAAGCGCGCGGACACTCGCGTTAATGCGAGATACTTGGTCGTTCCGCAGCGAGATAGAAAGAGGGAAGGATAAACCGGCTTTCTCTCTCTCTCCCTCTCTTCTACGAGATATTCACGCGCGTGCGAATAAAGACGCACCTGCTTTTTTACGGACTCGCGCGTGCGCCCTTCCCTCCTTCTTTTCGCCCTTTTTGCGCGTCTCTCTCCTCTTATTACCGCGTTTCTGCTGCTCACTCCCTCGGCTTTGTCGAACGTGTTTGTATTCGTACCTGCCCTCAGGCGCGCGCGCACGCGTTCATAAGTCATCCTCTCGGCCCTTTGAGGGGCTCCGCACAATCGACGTTTTATTAATTTTACATCGGGTCATTAATGTTTAATTAGCTCGTAAAGTATATGCGCGGCGGGCAAAAAAGGCTGGGCAAAGAAGGCGGGATTACATAAGGGTATTGTGTAATGGTTTGTTGGTCTTTTACGGTGGTTGAAGGAGCTTTTCTTGCCGGGTAATGAACTTTGATGAGAATTGTTTTCTCTGCGTTTGAAAGCATTTGAAATCCATTTTAGATGTACAACTAGAAGTTTGTAGTATAGAAATTGTAATATCAATAGTATTCTAAAAAAAAAATTTGCTGTAACTTGCTGATTTGGTATACATACTTTGATCTTTTAGAATCTAAGGATAGATTTCCACAATTTTTCATTGAATATAGATAATATGGGCTAAAAGTTAACAAAGGCAGCCGAAAAAATTAACTTTAAATGTTCATCCGAGAAATACATATAATGAGTAAAGTATTTAATTAATAAAAAGCTTATTTACAAATTCGTATCCAAATTCCATACTTTTTTTGCAAATAATATAGTAACTCGAACAAAATTAGGACACTATATCAGTCTTCCAAACGAGGTAAGTCTTTTTAATATTCGACAACTTGTCAGATTGACGGGTCTGAATTAAAATCCCAATATCCCAGATTGGCACACGACACGCGGAAGCGTTTAATCACGAGCAGATTAGCTGACACGATGGAAAGGAACCCAGCGATCGATGGATCGATCGATCGGGTGTTGACGTGACTTTCACATCCCCGCGTGCAAGGAGAAAGGCGTGTGCGCGCGCGAGCGCGTGGCGTTCGAAAAAAAAGGGAAAAACGGAGGCGCGCCACGGAAGAGGAAGAGGGAAAGCGGGAACGAGGAAGGAAATCGAAATCTCGGTGTATTCTCTCTCTCTCTCTCTCTCTCTCTCTCTCTCTCTCTCTCCTGCTCCCTCCTCGCTAATACCAGCACGCTACTACTAGCACCATCACGAGGGGGAGACGCAATGCGCGAGCGCGCGACGCGTTGTACTTTCACTTCCTTTCCCCTTCGGTCGCATAGACTACTTTTCCTTTCAGGCCCTTCTTCTTCTTCTTCTTCTTCTTCGTCGGCTTCTTCTTCTTCTTCTTCTTCTCTTCTTCTTCCTCCTTGGTACGCTGTTTACTGAGAGAGAGAGAGAGAGAGAGAGAGAGAGAGAGAGAGAGAGAAAGAGCGAGAGAGCGAGAGAGCGAGAGACGTTCCCTCCGTGTGCCCATCTAGAATTTAAAGTCCCTTCGGTGCATCTTATTCTCTCTCTTACTCTCGCCGGTACACTCGTTTAGCCGGCACGAGCCACTTCCCCCTAATCGTTTACGAGGTGGAGGCGCGGTGGACTACCGGTAGAATGCATAGGCATAGAGGTCCGATGCGTTCGTTTTTCTCACAGGATGCTAATGCAAACACGGGATATATGCTTCAGCGGCGAGTTTATTCCGGATTAAAAAACACGGTATGTGATTTGGAACGAAACCAATCATATTTTATTGTTTACATTTCTTAATTATTACTTTACGAATAGCGTTATGTGCATACGTGCATATTTTCATGTCACGAAACATTATTTGATATTGCTCTCTTTGCAAAGTGTTTTTATTCTGAAAACGGTTGGTTATTTGTAAATTTAAAAAGTTTTTGCATCTTATAACTACTTTTTAAGAGACGTGAAAATCGTGTAAAAGTATGAAATTATTTAATTTGATCTCTTATATAATTCATTTTTTCTGCGCATAAGCAAAAATCAAATTTGCCAATGAAAACATCGTACTTGCGTTCATTACATATACGTACACACGCATTCGCACATGTATCACTGCACACACACACACACACGCACACAAACGCATACTGATGCATGCGGCAAGGCGTAAGGAAGACATAAAGGATGCGGAGAACTGGAAGCGAGAGTAGTAGTCAAAACAAGGGGAAGGATAAAGAGGAGAAGAGACGCGTATAGCCTCCTGTGCAATAGGAGCAAAAGGAATAACTCGCGGAGTCGATAATAGAAGGTAGGAAGAGGAAAGGAGAAGAAGTGCCAAGGTGAGACCGGAGGAAAAGGAGGATGACGACGATGGCGACGAGCCGTGCGACTCGCGTGAGCCTTATGCACTTGTATATATACAACTACGAGAGTCGGGGAAAGGGAAAAAGATTAAGTAGGGACTGCGGTGATTCGTGGATGACGAGGAACAGATGTGAGAAGACGAGGGATTAGCGAGATAGGTGGGCGATTCGAAACTTATGTGATAGTGTGAATGTTGATTTTGAATGTAATACAAATATAAAATCAAGATTCTTAGAATTAATTTCCTTAAAACCACTTCGTTGTATTTCAATTGGGCGAAAATGATGACTGTTGAAACATTAACTTAATTTGTTTAATTATTTATGATTCAAAAATATACAATTAATTATAAATATATTATAAAAATGTATTGAAAGAAATTTAATTCCTCTTTTAACCAGTAGGTGGCGATTATTGAAAAGCACAAATCTACAATTAGAAGACTACTACTATATTTAAAAGTTATAAACATAAAAATATATACCTATTTGTATATCTAGACATCAAAACTTAGATACAAACCATTAACATGAAAAGGAGACCACCGAAACGTAAGTTTTCATTGTTTCGGAGCTGTACATCACTAAATTAGCTTTTATAGATACAAATATTTTTCAAATTAGAATCTAACAATGAATCCAGAAAATTGTCAGATATTTCTAAATATAAAATAACTTCCAAAGCCAAATCATTTCTCACAGAACCAATCTATAATATAATCTTTAACGAATAGAATAATTTAAATTTAAGACTTACCCTAATGGCAACGTAAGATATTCAATAAGTTACGCGTACAATACATCCGGTATTTTACATGCACTTAACAGAGAGAAAGAATAAAGAAGAGATAACGAAGAAGAATGGGCGGAGAGGGGATTTGCTGGAAAAGAAGAAGAAGAGCTAGGTGTATACAC
Organism: Torymus auratus; assembly: GCA_900474315.1. Taxonomy (NCBI): domain Eukaryota; kingdom Metazoa; phylum Arthropoda; class Insecta; order Hymenoptera; family Torymidae; genus Torymus; species Torymus auratus. The sequence continues at coordinate 811 of UXGD01003081.1, read as the reverse complement.
TTAAGAGAAGGCCAAGAGCGACGAGGAGAGAGAAGAGGAGGAGAAGGGAGAACGACTCCGAGCGAGTGAGCGAGCGAGCGCGAAGAAGAGGAGAAGAAGAGTGAGAGATGATGCAGTTGTGCGTTTGCAAGGAAGGCGGAAGGAGGAACCGCGCGAGCGGAGGGAACCGGTCCCGGTCACTGGGCCACCAGCCGGCCGTCGAACCCGCGCCACACACTTGCCCCCTGCCTCCTCCTCCTTCTCCTCCGTCGTCTTCTTCTTCTTCTTCGCCTCTCTGCCTCTCTTCTCCTTCTCTTATTTTCTCATTATTTCTTTCTTTATCTCGGCTCTTGCAGCTCGCGCGGCGCGCGTGCATCCTCCTTCCTACTCCTTTTGCGCCTTATCGACGACGAAGACGACGACGACGGCGGCGGCGTCGGCGGAGGCTAGTTTATTTTGCACGCGAGAACAGCCTCTTCTCTCTCTTTCTCTCTCTTTCTCTCTCTCACTCCTTCTTCCTCGACTCTGTTTCTTCGGCTTATTCTCGTTCTTGTGTCACCCTCCTTGAAATTCGCCGCGCTCGCTGATTGGACCGCCGAATTCTTCCGAGTTTTTCCAGGGATGCCTGAGCCCTGTTTTACCGACACTTGAATGCGTCGGAATTTTAATGATTTACTTTTTGGGGATCGCCGCATGTTTTACCCTCGCTTAAAAACTTTCGTGGGCATCGTTAAGCATTGTTTGTATGGAAATACTTCGTTTTATTTGATTTCTTCAAAAAGTAGTTTTAATGAAATTAAACAATATATATATATATATATATATATATATA
>UXGD01003080.1:0-22079 GCA_900474315.1 Torymus auratus | reverse complement strand
TATATAAATATTGTATCGATTATTGTCTTGAATATTGAGGCAAGACAATACAATATCAAGATTAATCTTGCTATATCCTCTTGCAGCCCTAATTTGATGTAGTATAAAAGGTTGTATTTGTAACTCTTATTGAGCGTTTAAATTAATAAATCACGTGTATATAATATTACACTATAATTATATATTGAGCTTTTTACATAATGCTAATAATGAAATTTGCCCGCTAATAAACTGTTAATTAGCGCTTGTTGCGAGTTTCTTGGAGGCTGATGTATATTATTATAAACGAAAACAGCGTACAACGAGTTACAATGAAACGTACTTTGTACAAGTATATACCCGGGGCGCAGTGCAGCTTGGCAACAATTTCACTAAAATCCTGCCTTACAAAGTGCGCGCGTGCGAAAGTGCATTTTTCAAAATTACTAATTACTCAACCTTACACTCTGCAAACACTATGTGTATTACCGACTCCAACCGTAATTTCATACTCGGGAAAACCGAGGGAAATCAGCGTCGTCTTTGTCGCTGGGACAGTACAAACGAAACGTTATAACGCCACACGCCGGCTTATACACTACTACTACTACTACTATATACTACTACAAGCCTTTGCCACCGAAGAAAATTAATCGCGCGCGCGGCCTGGTGACTCATTAACCTAATTAAAGACCCCGATGAAAGTGTATTATAACAGAACCGCTTGCCCGCTTGCGCCTACCTATTTGAATTTCGTCTTTCTACGTACGTACACACATACATATACACAGGTGGCTGGGAAAAAATTACTTCCCGGCCATTGCGCGCGCTAATTGAACGGCAACAATTCTGCCCACACGTTTTTTATTCCCAATACACACACACACACACATACATACACACACGTTAAGCGCGTAAGTACATTTATACATTTTCCACGCGCATATAGAGAGTAAGCCACGCAACGTTGCAGATATATAATTACAAGCGCCGACAGCCGCGTGGCTAGGCATTTATACACATCGGTTTAGGATATGTCCTCATACATATACACCTATATATGCGACCCTTATATATATATACGGTATAGTCGCATCGATCGACATAGCGGAGTAATCGCGCGCGAGTTAGCTGCGCTCACGTATGTACATTATTTTTCGGACCCTATATACCGTACCACTCCACTACTAATACTGGCACTGGACACGCACGTACATATATATATCCTGGCAGAGTCCCGACGGTGCGATACGCGCCACGTGCTGTTTATTGGACGGATGCTGCTGCTGCTGCCGCATATACTGCGCTATATATATGTACACGTCCGAGAGAGAGAGAGCTGTCCTTCTACTTTAACGTCGTTCCATTATTCCGTGCGTGTGCGTGGCGCGTATCGTTTGATGCGTTAACCTAATTGCCGCGCGCGCGCTCGTCGGGGAGAAAGATCAGGTTTTCCATGTGTGTATGTTTTTTTTTCTTCACGCTGTGTATATGCGTGCGCGTGTATAAAGAAAATTATTTACATTTTCCAGACACGCACAGTATATAGCGGAGTTTCGTCCGGCCGCTGCTCGCGCGCACCGCGGGGAAGATTACACGGTAGAGCGCGGGAGTTGCTGCTGCGTAGGCCCCGTGTGTAATCTGGGAGGTGGGTAATGAATGGCCGCCGCGTGCAGGTGCAAAACTCTTTGGTCGCGAATGGCCGGGACAAATAAAAAGGAGCGCGAGGACTCAGCGCGCGTTTATTAATTAATTTTCGTATATATGGGCGCGAAATTATTATTGTTTGTGTGTGTGTATACATGGTTTTCGGCGTGTGTTATATACGCGCGTCTGATGATGATTTTTAATTGAATAAAACGTTTGAGTGTGTGTTTATATCTCACGTGCGCCCGCCTCGCAGTGTGTAAAAGCTTTATCGCGATATATATTTTCCGGTCAAATTGAATGATAACACGGTGCTTGACAAATTGATGAACAGCAAAAAACCGCTGCTGATAAGCAGAGAGAGAGAGGGAGAGAGGACAGCGTTGATTGTGTTGCGAAATTGGGACAAAACGGGGACGCGCGCGCGCATGATGATAAATAATTGTTTTAAATCAAACGTGAAATATCATTTTGAACAGCGGAACGCCGGCGAATGCAGCAGCTTTTTGCGCGAGAGTAGCGAGATTTCAGCCGGCATTGTTTTACATTTGCGTGCGTCCTTTTTAATGGAGTGTAAGAATTAATTGTACCGGAAATTTGACACGTTTCGTTTTTCGAGTGATATAATTGCGGGTGTGTGTAACGATAACGGAATATATGGTTGATAAAAGTGTGCTGATATAGTGGTTTTTACACGATACATTATTATACAACGAGCTTCCTTATTAAAAATTGTAATTATTTTTAGGAAAAGGAATAATAAGATAAAATTTCGAAACGATATACATATATAAGCACCTGCAATTTCGAACCCTGCATTTTTGCACCCCCGAAACCTCATCGGCAACCCGTCACGATAGCCACTATACCCCTAATCCACCCCAGGCCGTATAACCCCGCGATCGGATAATAATCCCAGTGCTCTTCCTCCCTCTTACCAGCGAGAGGAAAATATTGACACGTCGCTGCTGCGTGACGGCGGCTGCGGTGGAAAATTTCTAAGTGAGCGAGAGACGTCACTGTGTCAAGTGCAAGGCTCCCGCCCTGATGGAAAAGGACGGAGGCAGCGCGTGAATAATACAGCAATCCCGGCGGCCTGCGGGTAGATGTGTGTGCCTATCTACGCGTGTATGTATTATAGAGCAGGGTTGATCCGGTATGGGGAGGCGCGCGAGACACGAGGGGCGCGCTTGGAAAGTTATGACACTTTGGCCTGTGATGCGACGAAAACGTAGCCGTATATATATCGTCACAGTGTCATTGTCGGCGTCATTGCCGGGGAAGGGCCGAAGTGTAACGGTGTAAATAGTAATGGCGACGATAGGATATGGTGGTGAGAGGTGGAGAGAGCTAATGGTGGATTGTGCGAGCGCGATTAAGGTTTTAGGAGGCGACGATTCACGCGCGCGGCAGTGATTGATATGGGGGGGCTGATTTTTTCGGGTGTGTGAAATATTTATCGGTCGGTTATGTCACGTGGTTTCAGGGACGTTGTATATATCGGTGTTAATATGGTATTATATAAGCTTGGTTACTTAATGGTGTAGATTGAGTCAAGGAAATGATAAAATGTGGCTTATAATACTTAGAAAACATTTAGATGCACACGTTATATATACCTATATACCCGGCAAATCAAAACAAACGCTGGGCCAATTCTTTCCAGCCCATAGACGCGCAGCGACTTCCCATTCCCACTTACGATACTGCCTCGATCCTATATGACTTACGCCTAACTGCACTCGTTCCCCTCCTCTCTTTCCGCAAAAAAACCCCCGACGACTCCCATCACCATCACAGCACCCATATACCTCGTTCCGATAAAAATCGCGCTTCACCAGCTACGAGCAAACGAGTAGCGCGCGCATCACGGATGATGCCGTATATACGAACGACGGTGATTTCCTCTCTCTCTCTCTCTCCGACGATGACGGAACACGCGTGTGTGCGCATAAGGGTCCGGCGAAATTAAGCGCAGGAAGTGACTCGCGCGCGGCAGAGCTTCCTGCCGACAACAACGGTACGAGGCAATTTTGTATTGTATAAGGCGGCGCGCGTGTGTGTATATATCAGGGTTTATAAATCCCCCGGCGTTTGGTTGCAGCGGTGACGGGCGATTTAATAGGCCGGGATATGTGTGATTAGCCACTGCTGCATCGTCTTTTGGCTGTATTTAATTGGAAAAGTAATCTTACGTTTTTCGTGTCAATGAATAAAACGGCGTGTGAAAAGCGAGGGATCGATGCTTTTGATATACACGCTTGAGTGGAGAAAAAAGAATAAAAACTGACAAAAGTCGAACAGCACGACGACAGCTATTACACAGTCCGTTTCGCTGGCAAAAAAAACTTCGATAAATACACACACATGGCGGTGGCCCCTATACACATAGCCGTCGATCTGTCTGTCAGCGCGTCAGTCAAACCTTTTAATCGCTGCCCTTTCGCAGTCTCCCTCGCTATACTATCCTCTCCTCGCTCTATATCTACTGTCGCAAAACCCTCTCGTGAACGTCGAAATATCACCGCTTTTTTCTTTATATATACACACGCTATCCGTATAGCATTGATTAATTAATTTTCTAACTCGGGCAGATAAAATAAGTTCAAAGGGAGCCGCGGCGTCGCTACCGCCGACGCGGTAATTGGATTTGCCGGGGCGATCGCCTAATGCACCTTTAGAGCGAGTGCAAGCGATAACGAGGCGCAACGCGCGACGGCTGATTAACGATAAGACGAATGGCGCGGGGCTGAAAAGAGAGAGGGAGAGGAGGGAGAGAGGGGTGTGTTTATAATGGAGGGAGATGAGCCGCGGCGATGCTGAAAGAGCATCAGCAGTGTGACTTGCGCAGCGCCGTGAAATTGACCGGGGATAATTTTGCCCTCGCCGCAGGTGAGCTGCGATGCTTTTGTGAGGTATAGTTGCGGGGTGAATGAATTTTTCATGTATGATGTGGCGTTTCGAAGTATGCGAATTTTATATGTTGAAGTGTTTTATATGGGAAAAGTAGGTCGCTAACGCGTGTATATATTGCGTGGTCTATACTCGTCGATGATCTTCCTACATAAAAGTATATTTCTCTTTACTTTGTGTATTAGTGTCGCAATTTGAGGGCTGCAACAAAGGAGGATGATAATAGAGGCTACGACGTGCATGCGTCTGGCGTAGTTGTAAAATATTAATAAAGAAAAGCTATCGGCGAAAAATTTCACCCTCGTTCGCTAAAAGTGTATATAAAGAAATATTAAAAAGTCGATTTTTTTGTTTCGTTTTGGCAACGTTGCGTGGAAATTTCTGGCGAAATTTTTATTTATTTGTTTATTTACATGTATATTACGGGCAATAAGCCTGTAAGTGAATAATACAGAAATAAAATGACAATGCAACGTTAATTAAATACAAAAGTATTAATAGATATTAATGGTGAACGATTTGAGAAACCGCTTATAAGTGTAGAAATGTTATTAGGAATTCTAGAGATTCTGTGAAGGATTATGGGGAAGAAACGTTTAATTCTACTTGTGCTAGAGAAAAGCTAATAAGACTTGAAGAATTAACGTCCTCGTGTACAATCCTATTTGCTCACAGATTATATAGATACGAGGGGCTACTTACTTGAGAAAATGATGTGTGAGTGATATAGCATAAGTGAATCGATTTCATGACGACTGCAAGTGATCTCAAGAATTGCAATGAAATGATTTGTCCAAATATACGCATTGTAACAGTTAACTTACAATATGTTACTGGTAAACATTGATATTGTAATAGTTTCTATATTGGGTTTTGCGCGTCAAAATCTTACCTATTCAAGTATAAGATATTGTAACGCAGTTACAATATTGTAGTTCCAATCAAATAGATAAATCTGTTAACTATGACAATATTCTTCTCTCAGTGTATAAAATTGTTACGTTTTTAAATTAGAGATTAAATTCATTTAACTTCGTATTCTAAAGCTTCATAGTGAATAAATAATAATAGACAAGCTTCCATTTGATTTTCTTAAAATTCAGTAATATCAATTGCTAACAAAGTTATTCAAATATTAATTTACAGGATAAAGGAACAAGAATTGAGCTTTCATTTGAGTTTCTTAGAATTAAGTAATATCAATTGCTAACAAAGTTATTCAAATATTAAATATACAGAATAAAAAGAGAAAAAACTATATTACTACAGACCCGTATGGGATAACGCAGTTTCATTTTGCATGTTTGCATAATTTTTATACTTCCAGCTAATAAAATGTACATATTATATTGTAGTAACGATCTGGGAAGAGGATTAATGAAAAGCTATAAGTTCCATTGCGAGAATCTCCTCGTATAGGTAATAATATCATTATATACGATTAATATAATTATTGAATATTTTAAAAGCTAATAAACTATTATGTTTATCTGTATATGGGCACATCCAGAATACATTTAACTATTGTGTAATACTTGTTTTTTAGATAATTTATGGGTGCCATTAGCATAGCCCGCGAAGCACATAAACGAGACAGGGCGCCAAATTTTTATTTTTTACGTAGAAAACCAGTCCTGTAATCCATATTAGTGGGTAGCCTGGGGATGTGCAAAACTGTCTTAAAAAGTGGCTGCAATACATTTATCGACATTTTTATAAAGTTTGTACATCCCCTGGCTGCGGCCTGCGTGGCACACCAATGTAGATTACAGGGCTGGTTTTCTACGTAAAAATTAAAGATTTTGCTCCCTGCCTCGTTTATGTGCTTGCGGGCCATGCTAATAATAGCACTCATAAATTGTCATGATTCGAAGTTTCATTTTTTCCAAATTTTCTTTTACTACTTTAATTTTGCTGACTATTTTGGTTTATAGGTGACAGGTTTTATAACTACAGTTGCAATTAGAGTTCATCTTTCGTTGCATACTGCATAACCATATAAAAATAACCCTAAAATTACAACACAAATTTTGTATATCACGCATGTATAACCAAAAAAAGGTTTATTATTACGTCACACCGCAAGACCTTAATTTTTCATTCCGCGATTACCATAAACCACAAATTTCTCACTCTCTCGTACTGTACCTTTATCTATACATGACGATTCTCAAGTGATAGAGCACGCGCGCGCAAGGATTTAATATTCACTTGATACGAGGTATATAATGAAAGAGTGCGGCAAGTGGCGTCAGCGTCGGCTGAGTGTATACATGAGAGTAGCTTGATAGGTCGTTGATTTACTGGCTGGAGCCTCCCGCGCCTTCATAAAGCTTGCGATAATATACACGTAAAACACAAAGGAGCTGACGCGCGCCCGCGCGCGTGTAACGATGATAGGAGAAAAGCCGCGAGCTTATAATGAGCATTTATACCCTCGTCGAAACGCGATTGCACCTCCCACCCCCGCCGTAAAACAATGATCGCTCGAAATCTCTCGTATCGGAATTTCTTTCTTGTATATATACAAATTGCCGTCGTTCTCTCGACAAACGCGACATATATATATACGTGTGCGAGCGCAGATCGCAACTGGGTCACCCAGAGGGAAATATTTCGCGCGCAAAGAGAGAAAAAGAGGCTTCACTTTCGAACGGCATTTCGACACACTTTCGAATTCATTTCGATTACCGGGCCTTTGAGGCCGCGCTAAGAGAGTCATGCAACGCGCGAGTGTGCGAGAGAGGAAAATCCCCTGCGAAAATATCGCTAGGTATATACCTATATAGCACTACATTGAAAGCCTCTATATACGTATACTGCAGGCGTCGCTCTCTCGAGTTCGTTCGAGTGGCAGGGGCATGCGGGGGCGTAGCGCAGTGGCAAACGAGCCTTAGGTCGGCTAGGAAAAAAAAATTCAATTTTACCCGCGCGCTCGTACACACGAAAATCGGATCACGCGCAATTAGAGCGAGCGCCGGTGAGCGAGGGCTTGATCGATTTTCCAATGTCGAGGAGAGGCCCGCGCGCGATACATTTGAACGGCTGCTGGCGCCGAATGATATTAACCGGCAAATGAGCCTATATATTTCCCGTTAAATGAAATAGTACACGAGTAGGGCGTAAGTGTGTAAGTATGTATGTACACGGCAATATCGGAGCTAGGGCATATACTTTCTCTTTCGAGATGTGTTTTCGCCTTTATGTGGGATACATCTGTAGGGTTTAACGAGCGGCCGGTAAAACATCCGATATTTACGTCGTTTCTTGGAGGGGAAATTATTGCGTTACCTCGGGTCGCTTTTAATTCGAGAGCGATAAATTATTTTTCATTTCGAGAGGTATATGTGTGCTTATGTACATATACAGGTGTATATGTTTCACGCTCTATTTCGTCCTTGGTTTTGCATTTGATTTTCCGATTTTGCAGCCCAGTTATTTTTGCCGCCCGATAGCCCGATTGATTGTTACATATACATATATATTTGTTTATTTGGTTTGATTGTAAATTAAGTTTTTGGTTTTGTGGTCGATGAAATGTTTTGTTCTTTGTTTCGCGTGGAATCTCGTGCTTGATTACACATTGTTAATTGATTGGATTGGACTAAAGTAGAGGTTCCTGCGAAAACGCACTCACATTTTTACTATTTCCAATCAAAACCAATCAAACGTGAATTACTACATTTAATTAAATTTGACGTGCCTTTCAAACTTGCCGTCCAAAAACAAAATCTCCATATTTTTCTCTCCGAAACAAAAGGTGCCCGGACTATCCTCTCAAAAATCCTCCTATATTTACAATAATCCAGTTTACCTTTAAAAAGATACACGCGACGACACAATTTCCGACTGTGCGCGAATTAGCAGCAATGAATTCCCCGCAAATTAACCTCCCTCTCGAAAACCCAATACCTCTGCCCTTCTCCTCCTTCTCTCCAAAAAAAGGAAAAAAAAAATTTACTCGTTTTCCAAGCGTCACGCAGTGTACCTACACTTCGTCGAAAAAATAATCCCAACCGCGCTGCTGACGCGCGTGCAAAAGAAGTTAATTTAAAAGTAGACTTTCTCTCCCTCTCGCGTTCTTCATTTTCCCGCGCTCGTAATTATTCAAACGCGAGCACGCTGTGTATCGAACCTCGGAGCAGTATACACACTCACCCCCATACCTTTACATATATATGTATAGAACTCGGCTGAAAGTAAAAGTCGAAGCGAGAGGTAGCGAAAAAAGCCGGCCGACGGCATACGGAAATAACAATTCGTTATCGCGCGCACGCTGGTATTGCGATGACGGATCGGCGTCGCAATTAAGCCGGAAGCTACACTGGCGCAACGAGACCAATGGCCTGTGGCAGAGCAGCCGCGGCCACGGTAATTTCCCGCTTAATTTATTTTGCCATCTGGCTCTCTCTCTCGGTACGCAGCATTCGCTATATACCTACACACGCGGGCGAAAAATCGATGCGAGCGTGCCTCGTGCCCCATTGGGACTCTTCTACGCCCACAACTACCAACGGCTCTTTTTTCCTCGGGACGAGCGACGACGACTCGCCTTTTTGCTTGTCTCTCTCTTTCTGTGAGCGCCGAACTCTCATCACCCGAGAGTATATACGCGCGTATACACGTCTCATTTCGCCTTTTTTCCTAGGATAGAGAAAGCCGTCGTCGTCGTCGAGGCGCTTTATTTATGCGCGGAACGAATCTTCCACTGCTGCTAGACTATACACTCGGCTGAAAGTTGATCTGAATTTTTTTCCATAAAAACTCCGCTGTTGCTGTTGCTGCTGCTGCTGTGTGACTCTGTCGTCCGCGCGGCGTCTCTGACGGCGAAAGTAGATCCTTCGTTTTTGTGTACACACAGAGAGAGGAGGCCGCTTTTATTTTCGCAAAAGTCGTCGCATAGGGTGGAGAAGAGTGTGTATATATGATGCGCGCGCGGAGAGAAAGGAAATAATGCGAGAGAGGGAGAGAGAGCGACTCGTAGTTTTCGAATAAAACGCGAAATTTGTCGCCGTCCGCGTGTGGATCCTCTTGTCTCTTTCCCAGTTTTCGAGTATTATATACTACGTTATATACGTGTGTACAGTCTGTGTGTATATATGACTAAAAGGGTGAAGAGTTAGGGTTTTTTGTTTGGGTTGAATGTGCATGGAGGTAAAAATTTGAATTTGAAAGTGAAGAGAGTAACGTTAGCATAATGTCCGGATATTGCAACAGGTTTTCCCCCATTACGCGCGCATGAACCTTTCCGTAAGCCCGTAAAACTGCCCTGCGTTACACCGTGTCGGAGCGAAGTAAAGCAACGGCTTATCAGCATGAGTTGGTTTCCGGAAAGTTGCGTGTATATAGGTATTTGTTGGGAGAGATTTGGAGAATATTGTTTTTTGGGAGATATTTGAATGGACTGACAAGCGAATTGTTCGTGCGGTATACGGTTCCGAGAATTATGTGGTTTGTATGTACGTCAGTGTTTTAGTTAATGCGCCTGATTATTAGTTAGATATGCGAGAATCCGAGAGATAATACAGATCAAGCGATACCGGATGTTTGATATATTTACTGGAAATTAACGACTCTGTGATGTATAACAATATGTTGAGTTTCGTGATCGTATATGCAGTACATCATGAATGGATCTGTTTAATTATTAACATACATTTAAAATTGAATTATAATAATTACTGTAATAAAATATAATCTCCTATATGATGGGAAATGAATGAAAATACAAAGATAATGGGATAATTGTTGTCAAAATTCTTTTGTTCTTGTTAAAACTTGCTTTTATGTGTTATCCCTATTTTAAATCATTATTTGTGTAAATAAACTACACAAATGACTACACAATTACATAGGATTCATATTTTACAGAAAATGTTTAACAGTGTTTAGTTATAGTTTCTATATTTTTTAATGAAATACACTCAACATAGTACATTTATTTACTATTTATTTATACTAATTATTTATTTATTATTTTCAGTTATAATAATTAAAAACACTACTTACACGTCATCGTAAGAACACCCATATTTTCAGCTCAGTGTATAATATGAAAATCACCTTACCCAAAATCTACCTCCCTCACCAACAACCACCTCCTTCACCTCAAAACGCATCTTACCAGCACCAACCAAAGTCACCAGCCATTGCCACCTGTCACAACCCTCTGAACCAACCTTCCCTTCCCATCGTTTAATTCCAACCTCTTTCTCTCTCTTGCTCTCCCACACACATACATACTCAACTTTCTCCCGACATTATATTCCGCGTTCGCGAAAATTCCGACGATTTTTCAAGCTCCGGGCTCGCGCGCACGTTCCTCCCTTCGCCCTGGCAAAATTACGAAACTCCCTTCCGGTTTCGCTGCGCTAAGAAAAAAGGAGCGCCCCGACAGCGTAATTCCCGCGCACATCTCGCCCGAGTTCCATCATCCTTCTCCTCCTCGCATACGCGATCCTATCTTAACAGAACCCTTTTCCTCTTTATACACTTTGCATTTTATACGCGGGACACTTTATTTACTCCGCTGGTAGGTGCGTATGATGCAGTTGTTGTTGTTTTTTCTTTTGTTGGGTGGTGATTGATCGGAAGTGTGAATAATAATAGGCGCGATGGTCGAGTGAAAGTGTAGCAGAGGGAGAATGGAGGAGAAGATTAAGAGCAGTTGTGTGTTCAGCCAGCAATGTCGTTGCAAGTTTTCGCCGGAGATTTGTCGCTACGAAGAGATAACCCGCGACGCGGCTTTAAAGTTTGCCGGGGATTTGAATTTCGCGGGAGCGCGCGTTATCGGGATGTTTTCGCGAGGGTGATGATGAGTCTTGGTATATTGATAAACGGTGGCTTGTTGGGAGGTTGGGTTTAGGTTTTAACGGTTCCTGTCGTTATATGGGATGTGGAATTAATTGAATGTATTGTTAAATTAAGTGCATATTTGTTATGATTTTTGATGTTTTAAATACTCTTAAAATAGTAGCAAAAAGTCTCTATTTTTTCAAGTTATATTGACACATGACTGTATATATTCGAATCGAATTCATTTAGTAAAATTAAACATAAAACTCGGCTTGAAAATATCAAACAATGTTTCGCCGGTGAATAACACGCGAAATCTATTTACAAAATTGTTCGCTTCTAACTGCACCCCGTATTTACGAATGATTTCGCTGATTCGCATAACAAAAAAATGTTACTTTTTTTTTTATTTGACGCAATAAATGTATATAAATATTTCCCATCGTACACATAGGTATCTGTACACATTGTTTCATTTTACAGATATTTTGTTCGAGGAAATGGTGTTTTGACTGTGCGACCACGACTGTACCGTGTACCTATACACATTGTTTTATTTTTCTATTTCAGCGCACAAACGCGGCAAACATATAAAAATTTCATCTAAATTGCGCCAGATTACATTCATCCTTTCCTATAACAGTGTGACCGTATGCATTCTCGGAATTCGATAGTTGCCGCGGACAACAGACATTCGCAGCTCCGCAGTTCCCGTAGAAAAAAAAAAATTCTTATTCGCGGAACATAGTTATAACGGCGCGTCCCCTTAATAATCTAAAAACGCCGCGCGTTAACAGCCATTTCCGCGGAATTAAAGCTCTCGCGGCAACAAGCTCCATTCTCGGAATATTACACCACACCGTAATCGAAAAGCACTTTCCCATACTCTCGCAATCGCAGCTCCCTTATTACGCTAATTAAAAAAGCGACCCTTTACCCCCTCAACAAGTATCCACACGCGAAAAGAAAAACGAAAACATGGTATAGTCGACACGAGGGCGGGATCGATTGTCTCTGTCTCGAATCACAATTGCAGATTGTTCGTTATCAGTCGCTCGCTCGCGCCGTCCAATTTCTCAATATATATATAGCTTTCGCACGCCAGAGGCGATGGAAAGTACAAGAGAGGAAGTCGACTGCCGCCGACGCGCGCTCAACACCGCCGCGGAAGTAAAAGTATATATAGGAGGTATATATAGATACGGCCCCGCTCTCTCTCTCTCGCATTCGATTTGCACCGAGCGAAATTTCATAATCTTTGACACGCGCGCTAGCGCAAAAAGACACTCCAGAAGAGAGACGGCTCTCTGAACGCGTTCCTCTCAAAGAGGCGAGGGCAAGAGAGAAGGAAGGATCCTTCGCTGCTCTCTTCTTCTTCTCCCCTTTCTCCGGCGGCGCAAAGTGCCGCGAGGAAGAGGAAAGGATAAAACGATAAAAGGGGAGCGTTCGCCTTTCTCGCACGCGCGCGTGTGTGTGTGTGTACGGGTGAGATCGATGTCTGCAGCCGGCACGCCTGGAGTCGAGCGATATATATATACAGCTATTCCTCCTTCTTTCTTCTCTTCCACATATATACGAATGTACGCACATATATATACTCACGCGTGGATGTGTGTGTGTGTGTATGTAGGTGAAACTACGGTCTCTTTGCGAGGTAGCGAGCTCGCGCGATGCACGCAGCGACTCATTCTCCCTCCTCTCTCTCTATGTGCATGCATGCGCACACGGTAGCTAGCTAGCTGCACCCGCGGCATGCCGGAGGGTGGGACAAAGAAGTAGAGAAGAGAAGGGGTAGCGCAGGGTCGCAGGCAGGGCCCCGGATATTACGTATTCGCTCGTATCTTTCCGCTCGATTTCGCCCAGGTATATCCTTATATATCTAAACCGGATTCCCGATACGTCGAGCGTCTTCCGGGGCTCTCTCTCTCTCTGCCGCGCGATGCTCTCTTTCGTGAACGCGGGCTAAACGCAGACCGGATTTATGGGATAAGCGCGGGAGGGATGAAAAAGCGAAATCGAATTTAAAGGGTATATATATACGCGGAGAGGGCAAAGGGCCGACCCTAATTTTCGAGTTTGTTTCGACAGCCGTGGGGTGCTGCTAGTTGGAATGGAATTACGGGAGAAGAAGGAAGTCTTTTGTGACACTCCCCCGCGCGCCACCGGAGGTTTTGATTGCCGCGAGGTGGAAGAAAGAAAGAGGTGGGGGTGGAAGGAGGATGATGCACTTTGCGCTTTTCGCGGAAGGGTGAATTGATCCGCCACCGCTGCTGCCTATCCGAGGGATTACGCTCGGCTGTGATTTATGATGGATTGGGTGCTAGTGATGATGATGATGTTAGTTTTTTCTTTTTTAGAGGGTTGTTTTGGTGCTGGGCTTTGTGGATTTTATTCTTTTAAGTTTGGATGTGCAAGAAATTCGGGGTGTAATTCTAGTATCTTTTGTTCTCGTTCATTCATTATTTATTTATTTAGTTGTAGTTTAATTGCCCTTTACAGATTTCATGACAGTTTGATATTTCGACGAATAAAGTGTTATTGCACCGTAGTAAAAAATATATGTACAGTATAAGGGTGACAGACGCAATAAAAGTAACAGACAAATCATAGGTTGCTTATAATATTTCAATTAAGCTATCTATTATATAAAATACTGACAAATCCAATATACCTACGAGTGTTTTGTATTATTTCACATATATTAAACCTCAAAAAAAGAAAACTTCTAATCACCATCGCCCAGCTCTAAAATCTAAAAGAAAAAAAGAAAAAGATAGAATAGTACATCGGGCGCACTTATCGCGCATCTTACGCGCGCGGGCGAAACTTCGCGCTAATTTATGCATGAAAAGTGTCAGTGTCAGCTGATTTGGCTCGAAGTTTCGCGGCTCCAGCGGTGCATAAGTAGCCGGCTCGTCGCGCGCTACCGCAAGACCACGTCTCTTTGGCGCTGCTGTGCACCTTTACACTTTCCTCCTTACCTCGAACTTTTGCTATCTTCGCGCGACGGGCGAGCGCCACTACGAAAGATTCGCGATCTCGTGGGTGACGCGCTGCGCGTTGAAAGCAACAACTTCGAACATCAGCCGAAAACGAACCTTTACATCGTTGTCTTTATGTCGTTCCATTAAGAGCTAGGTGACCTTTCGATGATTATTATCAGAGTAATAAGGTATAATGAAGGTTGGGTGATCCGTTGATATATTACGTTGTTATAAGTTTATGGTTGTAATTATTACAAATGATAATAACATAATCTTTGGTACACAGGAAAAATAAAAAGTGTAAAATCAACTAAATATTGGTGAAGTAATAATTCCATTTTTCTAAAAATGGAAATTCTACTTTTAAAAAATGGAAATTCGACTTTTCAAGAATAAAAATTCTACTTTTGAAGAATGGAAATTCTACCGATATTTTTAAAGTAAAACGAACTTGCCACTTTACAGTTAAATCAACTGTAGGAAATGTATAAAATTCATTAATAATTTTTTTCCGTGTTCTATAAGTAATATTCGAACAACATACTACATGCGTATATTGTAAAAAGCTTTTTACGGCATTTTTATGGTTTTGCACTTTTATTCATTGTATAAGCGTTTCCTTACACGTGCATGGTTACATATTAATTTACCGTTGACACCCATTTTCCCCATTTTATAAATAAAATAAAAAAAAAAGACGAGTAAAAAACTATATTTTCTCATCATCGGCGTAATTAATATTTAAAATGCATTTCCTCGCTTTTACACTCTCTCGCGGCAACTTGAGTATGAAATTCTAAACGCACATTGTATAAAAGAAATCAACCATGAACAAAAAATGTTCAAGTACCCGTTTATTAACTCTTTACAACCACAACCACGTCTCTACCTTAACATCAACAATGCAAAAAACCATAATATAAGAACTATTCATTCCCTTAAAAAGCTCTCGAAACTCCGGCCTATAACTAATAGCCCTTCTCCTTCGCTATAGACCTCCGGCAACGAACCCTCAGCTCACCTCCGCGAAAGGGCAAAGCCCTTCTTTTCCTTCCTCTCCTCTATATATAAAAATAGAAGAAAAAAAAAATAGAAAGACGGAAGGAAGAACCTCGCCTCTCTTTCTCCCGCGCGTAAAAGTGCGTAACGTAAAACGCGGCCGATCGATCAGCCTTTTCCCACTGTAACCTCTACCTCTCGCGCAGGGGCGTCGGCGGTAGCTCGCCGACTGCAAACAAGGGTGTCGTCGTCGTCTTCTCGCGGGCGATGCGCCTTCACTTGGAAGAGCAGTGGAGCGGACACGCGATAAGGGCCACCCCCCTCCCCTTTTTCCCTCGATTTCCTCCGCCCCCCCGTGCTGGAGCGGAAGAGATGCAGCGACGGCGCGGAATTTATTCCGATATTTAGAGCCCCCCGTGTGCGAGAGAGAGAGGAAAAGAGGCGAGAGAGAATTAGCTGCGGGTACCGTGTGACGAGAGCGCTCCATCGGACTTTCAAGGAGTAGAGCTCCTTTCACGCGCTGCTGAATATCGGTGGCAGCCGAGAGTAAGAATCCGCTCCTCTCTCGCTCTTATTTAAAAGTCCATCGGAAATCAAGCTGCTTCGGTTGCCACCGCCGCTCCGGACGCTGGCTGTGAGAGGAAAAGGCTTTTGTCGGCGAGTCGCTTAGAAAAACTTAATTAAAATTTCAGTGGAACCCCTTTTTGCACGCGGCGGCAGCGTCGTTCCCGTCGTTATAGATGCGCTTTTGTTTGTGCCGAGCGACTGATAAAGTTCACGCGAGAGAGAGAGAGAGAGAGCCAGTCGAGCGAAACGCCGCACGAGCGTCGTTGTTTGCGACGACGGTAGAGCAGGGGGAAGATATCGAATGGTTCCGATCGCGAGCTGCATTGTCGGAAAATTCGCGGAGCTGCGGTGTTTCCAGGGAATTTTCTTGGACGAGGTAAGGGCTGGAGGGGGGGTTTATCAAGGATTTAAGAAAAAAATGGTGTTATGTTAATGAAATTTGGAACGAAGGAAATTGCGCGCAAGGTACAGGGGACTTTGGTCCTGGTTTCGAGGTTGAATTTATTTTTAAGTCACGGGAGATGGGCGGGAGGGTTAATGAAAGCTTTTGTTGGACTAGAAAATGAAGGAATTAAATTATTTCAGTTTTGTAATCTTGGGAGATAACGTAAATTGTATCCGAGAGTGTACGAGGATATAGAGAATGGGGTTCTCTATATACTATTTCTTTTCATTTCGGTTTCATATATAAGAATCCTAAATATTCCTTATTGTAAAAATCAAAATACTTGTGCGACTAGAATTAATTCTCATATATAACGCTTGACTTCTCAATTTCTCGACAACGCTAATCCGTATAACGCTTATACACCGTTATCGCCCAATTACCGCGATTGTTTGAACCTCTCTCCTTCGCCGGCTTCGAAGGAAAATCGTCGCCGATCCGTCAGCCATAATAAAGATTTGTACTACTTGCCTGGCCTGTCGGAGCGATACACGTCCTGGCCCTCTTTGCTCTGCGCACACAGAATGAAATATACGGCCAATTTACAGCGTCTTCGTCGCCGTCATCCTCCCCGGTGCAGGCGTATATACGCTAATCAAATAACCGAAAAAAGTAAAAATGAAATTACTTCCCCTCCGTCCCTCCTTAGCTTTAATAACGAGCGCGCCCGAGCGGCATCGGCATTTATCACAATTTCGCGCGGTGTGTGTGTGCTAGGTTGCCGCCGCCCTCACGCTGAGCGGAGATGTAAATCAAGCTGTATCGAAGATACTGGTGGTGTAGGAGGTAAGTCAAGGTTGGTTTAGGGATTCGAGGGTAGGTTTGTGTGGTTGGCTGTTACTGAGGTGTAGATGAAAACGTTATATTGTCGAAGAGGGAAATTAATAGTGATGGTGCAGTCAATATATCAATAAGACTAATATTGGAGAATCATATAGTATCTCCTTTTAATATAAGTATTTGTCGTTAATAAGAGATAATTTAATATAAATAAATTATATTCAACAATCATTTTATAATGAAAAATTAATTGGTGACATCAATTTCATATTATTTCAAACGTCATTAATTATATAGTATCCTCATTTATCTTTACTCATAGAAAAAACTATATAAACGAACAACTGTATAACAATAACGATTCCCAAACAATTTTTTTTCAAAACTATACTCAGGGCTATAAAACTTCTAACTTATTCTGTCTCCCATAAACCCAAAATTTCGAAACCTCGTCATAACCAATAACCCTATTCACATTCCCACTGGACCCAAAAACTGACACCCTTCACTTTAAAAAATCCGCTACCTATCCAATTCCAAAAGATGTCACACAACAAGCTACCACCACGACATCGTTCCGGAAAGAAGAGCATGGTCTCGACAACCCCTCGGATTAACTCTCTCTCTCTTCTCTTTCTCTCGCAGGATTAACCCGGGCATCGCTCCGAGGAGATTTAGCACATATTAACGCTGTATTTCACAGTACGCGGGGGCCAAGGTACGCCGCTCGCATTTGTCACGCGAGAGCTGAATTCGAGAGGTCAGCAGTCGCGCTGTATACTAGCTGTACTACTACGTGACATTGTGCGTGTACGTGTGTATATCTATACACATGCGCGCGTTGTAAAGAACACGACCGGCGGAAATTCAGGTGTCCAGTGTATACTATGCACCCTGCAGATGTATATATAAAGGGAAAGAGGGAAATAGGAGCTGCTGGGGTGGTGCGCACAACTCGGTTGGTTAGTTCGTTCCAGATAATATGGTTGTTTTTATATTGAAGTCGTGTGGTTTACTTTATCGCTGGTTCGGCTGATTATTGTTATTGTTAACGTTATGTTTTTGAAAAAAGAAAATAGAGGAATAATGTTTATCTTGGTATATTTTTGAAATTGTACATATTATGTTGGAAATACTGCGTGAAAGTTCAATGTTCCGTGTAAAATTATTAGAATTTTCAAATTCGCGAAATTGTACGGTTCTAAATGAAACGTTATTCTATATTCAATAACATGTGTTCCGGTGTCTATATAATAAATTCAGCAGTCATCGATTGTATACATTACAGAAATAAACCTGCTCGTATAATATGCAACGTGTATATTGTATATAATTTTCAATATTTGGATTAAAAAGTTAATAATTAACACAGTGGCGAGCATAGGAAGGATATTACATTAATGTTCCACGAGTCAAAGTTCAGCGAAACCAATCCATTATTACAATTTCCGCTGTTTTCGTTCTTTCATCCCTATACCACACGGCGCACAATGGCCTGTACTCCGAGCGCATCTCAAGACCACGACGACGACGACGACCCACCCCCCGTAATTTATTAGAGACAATGTCGAGGACCGCCTGAATGACGCGATCCTGCGCCTCGACCGAAGATCCCTCAATGCTCCTCTCCCCATCCTTCTCTATATACTCCCAGCCTTTGCCAAGGAATCCCAGCGCGCCATCGCGCGCATTCACCTCTCTCTCTCTCTATATATATATATAACTATCAGGCAAGCAACCTCTCGCGCGCACACACTGCACTTTCGCCGTCGACGCTGCTAGAGAGTTGGAAATTCACTTCGGCCGGGCAACTTTGTCATCAGGGCTGGCATTTATTGCCGCCCCCCACTCCACGGCCGTTTGCTTAGCGCGCCCTAATCAATTTCCGTTCCGCGCCCTCTTCCGATGAAGCGGCAGCGACGTTGTTGGCGCTCTCTCTCTCTCTCTCTCTCGTGTGTTTTGCTCTACGACAGGGTGTGCCGACGGTGTTCAGCTGGTTTTGTTTTTTCTCGATGGCTGCGGCGACGGCGGGGGAGAGTGTAAATTTGCTAAAGTGAAAATTATGAGGCGTGAGGGGGCGGAGGGAGACGGAGGGAGAAAGGTGATTAGCGTGGAGGCTTTTTTCATTGGCGGGATGGGAGGGGGGGAGTAGGTTGTTAATGGGGGATGATAAAAATAGAGCGGTGGGAATGAGAATGGATTGGGGTGGGTGGTTGGGGAAATATTGAGAATTAATTTTGCATCATGCGCGTGAATGTAAGGATTTTGTAATTATTTTAGAGGTGCATTACGGGAATTCGGTGGAAGGGAACAGTTTAGAGAATATATGGGGGGGGGGATTTTTTCCAAGTATTACACGTATTGTGAACCGCTTCTTTTTCCTGCGACCATAAAAGTTTGAAGAATGGTGGTATACAGCGATAAGGGAATTCTTTTGTATGAAATTTTTAATATTTTGTCATTGTCGTATGTAGTTTTGAGAAAATATAAATCTGAAGAATGTTGTATAATGTTGTTTATTGTTGGAATGTTTTTGATAAGAATCATTTTTAATTCTTTTGCAATCCTGTACTTTATGACTATACTGGTGAAATTTATTTGTTTTGCAGCAAATGAATATTTCACACATATATTAGCATATTGTAAATTAAATTTCCTCAGATGCATAAGGTAAAAAATAAATTACCTTTATCGTAATCATGAACGATCTTAAGAACTCCTTGGATAATACAAATTTCCTTCCCGACTGCCCCGAACCAATTAAAAATTATGAATTTTAATTAATCGGAACTCGGCGATTAAAAGCGGAAAATCGATTAGTTCCCGAGACCGGATTCGTCCCTTGCCAATTAAGAAGAACGCCGAGCGAGTGTCTCCGCTTTTTCTCTCTCCCTCCCGCTACCTTATTTTTTCAGCAAACTTAGCATAGGGTGGCAGCGCGCACTTATTTGCCGGTTTGTTGATTTAAAATTTAATTTTGTATCAAGAGGAGACTAGGAGGGGAACACCTTAATATCGTCTCGTGCCCTGTGGAATTTCTTAATTTTGTATGTGTTATGAGAAGCGGGCTGACGCGGGGAAGGGAAGGATGAAAAAAAAACTACGGGGAGCGTGCGGAAAATTATCTTTTTAATAAAGTAACCCGATATTTTCATTCGACGCTGAATAAGATTGATGGAGTCCACCGTGATAAGGCGACCTTTTACATTTTAATAGACTAAAACAATCACGCAGGGAAGAGAGTAAGAGTGAATGTCGACCCTCGGAATGTCAAGAATGGAGTTTGTTTTAATAATTAGTTTTTTACGTGGGAGTAGTTTGAGAAGGGTTCTTTATTGTAACAGTTTTTTGCGCGTGATTACTTTGCTGATTTAAAAATGATTAATCCTTTATTTAACAAAGATAAAGATTTCGAACTCGAATAAAAATACTTATAGAACTTTATTCCAAAAATAATTAGATTCTAATCCAAGGACAATCAGAAAAAAGGTTTTTGTACTTAATATGAATGGGAAATAAAATTTCAAATCAAAGATTTTATGAATCAGCCATGCCATTGAGAATAATACGAATTATACTGATCCCCTTCCAAGCTCGGTATAATAAAAAAAATTCCATCCTTCATCGGGAATGAGAAACCCAACACAGTCATGAATTAAATCGAAAAAATCTCTCTCGTCACGCGTCAGCGGCTCGTCGTGTCGCCGCGTCGTAACTACGGGGCGTTTACAACGTCATAAATCTCATTAAAATCCCGCTCTTACCTCGATAAAATTAAATTTTTCCCCGCTTCGTCGATAAAAAGCCGCAGCATACTTTCCGGGCTTTATTATTAGACGGTTTTATTATGAGATTAGCTTGTCCGAGGGTTTGAACTACAGATTGCTTGCGAAAGTGCAGAGCATTTGTGTATATTATAAATGTCATAGAAGCCGTGATTACCTAGGTTTAGGGTATAAATGTATAATTTATAAATACAGAATCCGATTCTTGAGTGACATCTGACTTTGTTTGAAATGATAGATGCGCATTATTCTAATAGTCAACTCTTACCTGTAGGTGCTTTATTGAAGTATTATTCGAGTGAGAGGGAAAGACAAGGTCCCGAGGCAGCTCGTTCCCGACTGACGAAGACCTTCATCCTGCAGGCTACCTCCGTCCAAAAAACGTAGAGGAAGGCGGAATGTTTCGGAACTCGAGATACAAACGCTGCATCGCTCCGCGACGGCCGACGTCGACAGGGGATCATATCGTTGGTTGAGGAGTTAAAGGAGACAACTCCCCCCTATCATAACAAATGTGAGATTGAAAGTGTGTGCAAAGATTTGATACCTTTTAGACTATTACTCGATCAATAACAACGCTTTACACGTGCAACGCTTAAAATGGACTATTTGTGATAGCAATGGGATATTTTTCTTTAGTTATAGCTTTTTGGATATTTTGGCCATGTAAATGTTTAAAAAAGAAGGAAAAAAAAATTTAATTTGAGTTGTTTTGTTAAAAAATGTCAATTTTTCAAAAAGTTATAGGCTATAAAAAAATAGAGTAAGAAAATGACTAAAAATTTCTCATTTTTTTCAAGATTTAACGGGTGGTATTTTAAGCTATCTTATTTTTGATAGCCTATAACTTTTTGATAAATCGACATTTTTTAAAGAAACAAGCTTTTTTCCTTTTTTTATAAAATTTGTAGTCCATTTACATGTTCGAAATATTCAAAAAGCTATAACTAAAGAAAGATACGCAATTTTTATCAAAAATAGTTAATTTTAGAGATAAAGTAGTAGGGCTTTGCGATACAGCAAGATTAATCTTGATATTAATCTTACATCAATATTCAAGACAATAATCGATACAATATTTATATACAGTTTTCGATACCATATCAAGATAAATTCATAACTCAATAAACTTCGGTAGTTGCTGACGACCATCTACTAACGAGATGTTCGAGTGATAAAGGTTGG